>OMOV01072426.1:0-11351 GCA_900312565.1 Beryx splendens | reverse complement strand
GATGACTCTGAAAGAAGACAGCAGCATGTGCTTTTATTCTGCCTGGCAGTCCCAGGGGTGCTATGAATATTTCCATTTTGCTACAAACCATCTCATCCATGCAGGCCTGTATATATGGGTATTTTATAGGCCTGTGGTCTGGCAAGGACAGAGGAATTAGCCTCATCCACATTCATTAACCTCATTCTCATTCTCCAGAGCAACAGTGCTGTAGAACTATGTGTCACCGCAGCACAAAAATGATGAATTGGTAATCAGTTGAGAGCTGTCAAGAAAGCTGCAGGAATGCACAATTTACGCACTTGTTTGCCCTTGCATTAACCATTTGTAATCAAATCACTATTTATCGTTGGTTCAGTCAGACATGTTTTATGACCCATGCTGTCATATAGGCAGGGAGACAACAGTGACATTTCTTATTGGCGACAGCATCGAATTTGGGGGAGAGGTGGCAGTGAATGCCTGTCTCTTATCTGAAATAACTAGAGCTCCCCCCTAAAGCTTAAAATGTTGGTTGTGATTAATTTTTAATCATCCTCTTAAATTATTCATAATTCCCTTAATGAAAACAGAATGCATACACAACAAATCAATATGTTTAGCTACTCTGAAAAAATAAAAAGAATGGAAATAAACCTGCATCTTTATTACCACACAAAATGGATGGGGTGAAAAGAAAAAAAACAACAACAACAACTTTTGAACAGGCTCTCTCTCTCTCTGTAATCAAACTATGCCAGCATAAATCCTCAACAACAATTTAAAAAAAAACTCAGACACATCAGTGCCCAAGTTTGGTGCCCAACCTGGCCACCCCTTGAGAGAGAGAAACCTGAAGTGAAATCAATACTGTGACAGCTGTGCTCCAGAAAATCCAGACTGTATCCTAATTAGGGGTCAATGTGTACCAAGAATTTCTATCACCCACCTAATTGTGATTTAAATTTCAGAGGCAGCGAGTGGTTGGATGGCAGAGTGCTTGGGAGGCCAGCCAATGGGTAGCCTACCAACCTGTTGTTAATGGCCCATGTTTTAAAAGTTAATGAGAGCTGGAGTTAAAAGCAGCATTAGCCAAAGGCTAGGTGGAGTTGAGCTATGTGGATTAACTTTTCATTACCTCCTCATTAGGTGAGCTTGGGGATTAGTGGGACCCCTGTAAGAAATGTAGCATGAAAATACCCAAATGGGCCTTCTTAAAGCCAGTTTGGAAGTGGGGAACTGGAGAAGAGTTAAAGAAAGTGATTGAGTTTTTAGTATCCCCTCCCCTCCCCTCGCTGATGAGGCTCTCTCTACAGTCAAGTTGACATCGTTTGCAGTCTATTTGCCAATCAGAAGGTCTAGAGCTGCAAAGCCTACCTATTCCTGAGGAGGTGACTTTGAAAACTAGATTGGGTCATTAAAAGTAGAATAAGGAGGCCATTATAATTCTCACACTGAAGTCGCCATTTATTTGCATTGTGAAGTCCCTGGTGTAGTAGTTAAATGTCACTTGCCAACTTTAATGAGAGCAAAGTTAGATAGTGTGGCCAGAGCTGATTGGAGTGGTTTCTACAGCAATTTCCCTTCTTGTATCATGTCCCACTGAATATATCAACACTTCATTGTAAGAGACTACTGGACAATCAGGTCCACATCTCCCTTCACCAACTACCACCACCATTTAATTATCCAGCGTCAATGAAGGAATAGCAAGTCATTGATCTCAACTTACTGTAAGCAATTTGTAATTACAATGTGGTTTGCCATTAAAAGCTTTGTGTATGCGTGTGTGTGTGTGTGTGTGTGTAAGTGTGCATGCGTGTGTGTGTGTGTGTGTGCATGTGTGTCTTTCCCTCCTGTATTTCAGACATTCAATAAAAAAAATGTTTCAGAAGAAAGACGCAAGTATATCAACCTTTTACTAGCTGTGAGCTGCCTTTGTTTCCCATGCATTTCCATAAATAGAGAATATTTTAAGTATGCATCAGGTCAATGGCTACCAACAGAAAAAAATATGTTGTGAGGCCAAACATATATATATATATATATACACGTGTATACATGTACATAGATACATATACATATCTATACAACATCTAGGACATGATCATCCTAATTTCCTCCAAATGGTAAAACACAGTCGTGGTGTATATTTTCACATCAGCTGGGAGAATTCAAAACCAATGATCCTGAGATTAGAGTAACACTCACCGTCTCTTGACAGTGTAGTGCGTCAGTTACATTTTAGACCAAATAGTACATAAAGGCATACTGAGTAGGATTTTGCTGCTTGTGGCTTCTAAACACAACTTTCAAAGTTGACCTCTCCTCTCTGCCCTCCCTCTCGGTTGCCAGAACGGTAAAAACCAGTAAAAAAGTACAGCGAGGCAAAATGCCAAGCAGACAAGGCTCGTTCCAAAACGAGAGTGAATCTGTTGGCTTTCACCTGTTGGAGAGTATTGAAGGAGAGGATGGAGATGAAGAGCGATGCAGAGTTGGTCTATTTTCTGCTGGAAAGGTATAGGTGCCGGCTAGCTATCAGCTATTCTACTACAACGAAGCTACGCTAACAATAGCTACCTGTCAGCTCACGATGCACACCAGCTGACTAGTTACCGCTACCGTAGCCGGTGTGGCTTTTAAACATAAAACGATTAGCAGTGGTTTTTAGTTGCAGCCGGACACACCTTTTGGATGCCTGGATTGTCTGAATGTTCGGGACGTTCTGGGCAACAGAAACATCCCGAACATTCAGACAATCCAGGCAGAAGGCAGACTCACACACGTTTTTGGATGAGTTTATGCTATTTCAAGGTGGAAAATCCTGCTCAGTATGCCTTTAATATCTAGATTTGATTAAGGTGCAATAACAACCAAGGCAGGGAGGCTGCAACATCTCATGTGCCTGCCGAAGCCTAAGCCCTCCTAGGTCAAAGTCAAGGATTCACTTTTCTCCCAAAGGTCAGTAAGCATTCTTTTTGTTTCATGGCTCCATCCTGAATGGTTTCAAAGATATCATGGTGGGAACACAGAGGAACATACACAAATAGACATGACAAGTGCAATCCGTCTCTGCATATGTGGAATGCAGCCAGCCTTGGCAAAGTATGCAAGATTTGTTGGTGCGAACAGCAAACTTGTAATTCCCCACAGAGTAACTTAATCATAAACAAGGCGCAAGACAATTATTTGGACTGTAACTGACATCCACCATCACAATTAATCATTGCATTTATTGGTCCATATTGACATTTTTGTCTTTTAAGACAGCATGTATGACAGCATTTTCCATCACCATTATCCAGCAAAGCGCCATGAAACACAGAAAATGATCAGTGTGTATCTTGCAACCTACACAGCAATATACATCTGGGACCTCAAGGACATGCATGGTTTGATTTGTGGGAGCGTAATTGTCAGTTGCTGTTGTTCCCCTCTCTGTGAACAACTCAATGTGATATGACCAGCTAACAACAATCAACACCTCAAGAAATATATTAAAAGATAATATTTTCACCCCCTGCACAATTCTACATTCAATCCTTTGGAGTTTTCGTGTCCATTTGTGTATCCTGTCAAAAAGAAGCAAAAAAAGGAGGGAAAAAGATAAAGAAAACCTGTGAACAACAACCCTGAGAGGTGTGAATATAATCTGAATTAATGAGGCCATCTCATAGGAGAGGAACAGTCTGGAGTGACTGCGGGTGAATTCACACCATTTGGATAATTAAAGCAACTTACTTTGACATTCACCACACGTTTGTGAGACTTCACATTAATGATAAGTGACACTGAGGCTGGCCTCTCTGATTGTGTTTATGATCAAATGATTGTCCTAGTTTATTTCTGCTCAGATATTGGTATTGTGGTATTGACTGGCAAGGGAGAGAAACCAATGGCAGAGGGGACATTTTCACCACCCACCATATTGACGCTAATATAATTGTGATAATTAGACGTTAGGTAAGGTAAGGTATGGTATATGGTTGTATGGTTTTTGCCTTTGCCGTGATTTGCTGTAATTTGCTTTATTTCTGTGTCTATCCTGTGAGATTAAAAGGAGTATCTTCTTAAGCATGTTGCTAATGCCGGCCCCTGACAAGTTCCCCTTAACACTTGTTCATTGGGACAGCGCACATTCACTGTGACACCATTTCAATGGCTGATTTCCCTTGTTGGCCAATTAAGGAGCCGCACAAAGGAAGTTAGTTGTAGTCTCACTCCTGTTCTCTTCCTCTAACGTGAAATGAAATAATCACTCACAAGCTTGTGGAACAAAATGACCGCATTCTTCGAAACAGTCCATTTCTGTGATATTGTTCATCTACCAACTCTTTTGCACTTTTTGCTGCAGTGGTTGTTTTCCTCTATTAAGAGAGTACTGTGTACAATGGCATGTCAGAATGTGTAAGACGGGATGAGTGCGCTGAAATACCCAGGTGAAAAGACAGTGATTCATGATTGATGATAGGTTTTCAAATTAGCGAGAGAGGAGCCAAATGTAATCTTGAAGAGTGTGGGTTAGGGAGGGTGACTCATGCAAAAGCGCACAAGAAAATCTGATAGTTAATATTCCAAACTGAGAATGCCAATTATCGATCCTTATGCATGTGGGTATTTATCATGCATTGTAAACCCCAGGGTAATTAAATGCAAGTGCTGTGCTTATGATAGCTATCATCAGTTTCTTTGCCAGAACGGTCAATCATTCTATTAGGGGGCCTTGCAGGAACTCTGTATGCTATGAGGCCAGTGGCAATGCACTGCCTCGGGGTAGCAGAACTAATTAGAAGGTTGCCCAGTGGAATTCTTCCACCACCAAGCTCAATCCACCCAGCCCATTTCTGCTTTTTCGTCCCAATTTTCAGCTTAATTTCGACATGCTGTATGTCTCTGTTTCTCTTAATTCCCCCTCCTCCCTCTCCAGGGCCATCCATCACAGTTACTTGATATGTAGACTGAAAAATGTGATGCCACCTCTCAATTCAACAGGGAACATTAGAAGTGAAGTTTGGTGAATTCATGCTATTCTCTCATGGCTTGCTAGATACAGTATGACAAAAATGTTTCATTTGACTGTTGTGAGTGTCCTTTTTTACCACTTAGAAAATTCCCCACTGCTATTAGAAATGCCTTTTAGGCTATTTCTCTTGCATGCAATAATCACAATCCAAGAAGAGAACCTCCTCAGCATCTCAAAATCTGACATCTTTCTCTAGTGTGCTATGAAGACATTTAAACAGGGAGGAAATGTTAGTTTCTTTTTATATGTTTTTGCTATTTATTACTTCACTTTCATTAGACATTATCAGACAACGTGACCTATAGTGGGTATAGGAAATATAATCAAATGCAAACAGAGACATAGAGACCCAAGATTCTTGGAAACCATTGTCCCATTCATTAAAATTCAATAAAGGGTGAAAATAAAGGCTTGGAGATATGCTAAAGCATTACTGCAAAGTATAGTGCAGTAGAATCTTTAGTCACGCTGTCTATGAGGATGATATAATTCATTTTAACATTTATAAAGACTTTTGTCCTGGGGTGAACATGTAATTCTGATAGGCTGGAGCATGTCCATTATTTAAACAATTTAAGATGAGAAGAAATGCTATACGATATTGGCAGTGCTGTGTTGCAGTCGTAGACACCGACGGCCTCTATATTCTATTATGACTACTGGCCATGGCATGCGGCAAGTAAACTCTCTGAGGTGTCAGTTAAACAATGTTAATGTAAATAGTTTAATGCAGTCATCATAATGGTTTATGAGAATTTCAGTATAAACACATTTTTAATGCATTATACTCTCATTATATCTCATTATATATAGGTGTGACTCTACTATTGTTACATTTCCCACTTTCACTTAAATAATTACCATATTACCAGCCTGTCATAACATTTCATCTCTAAACTGAACTGTCATTCATTGGGACTACATGCATACATGCTCTCAGCAACACACACACAAACACATGCACCTATACATATGTTTGCATCTTGATCAATGTTCGATCCTGCTATAGGGCTCAGCCATCCTTCAACAGTAGATGATGAAATATTTCACCTAGTCGTGCAAATTGAAAAACACTAAACACAGCATTGATAGTACAATAATTAGACCTGAAAGCTCATCCCATTTTAAGGAATTTTCATCATATGTATACATCAAAAGTTGCATTGTGCATTTATAATGTGGATTTCTATATGCTGTAACCCTCCTCCTCTATTATAGCCAAGTGCTCATACATTGCTCAGTTGCCTTTGATTCGAGAGAGACAGACAGACAGACAGACAGACAGACAGACAGACAGACAGACAGACAGACAGACAGACAGATGTAGAGGCAGACAGACAGAAAGACAGATAGATTGACCAAATCAGACAGAACACTGGAAGAAAGAAGGAAAAGAGAAGGATTCAAAAAAAGAAGAAGCTATGTTTAGACTTGTGACATGAGTTGTTTCTGTCAGTGTCAGGACTACAGGCATCCTCTGGGGTTTGGGGATGGTTCTATACACTGCCAAAGATGGATAATTGGCTATTTTGAGTAATTTTATGAACAAAGCTCAGCTGCTGCAGCTCAACCTCGAGTAAACAACACACCTTGGGAATAGCCTCTGTTCAGCCGTCTCCTGTCTGTAGATGCCTGTCTGGATACGTGTGTGTTGTCTGCCAGATGTAAAGAATAGACTTAACCCTTTTAGCTCAGACAGAGCTATTCTGATTTTCTATGATCTAGTCTAAATCACAGTCAGAATCTGAGTCAACTTTCTACTAACCAAATACCTTTCATTCAATTTTTGTACTTTGGTTAAAGTAACACCACAACAATGTATTTATACCAAAGAGCATACAAACCAGCAACAAAACAAAGAGCAGGCCAAACTTTATTGTGCAAGACGACCACATATGTACACCATCATCTAAAACACATACATTATATATATCAACTTCAGCATTTGCCTACATTGTGCTATTTTGGATATTGTTGCTGTTGGAAACGTATATCAAAAATGCCAACTTTCCAGGAACAGCCTCGTTTTTAGCTTGATCGCCATGCATGTCTTTAGTTTATCCACTCATAAGCACAAGGGTCATCAAAATTCCTCAACCCACAGAGAACCATAATCCTTCAACTGAAATCAGAACATAAACACCACATTGCAGTTACAAGGTTTTCACGACAACAACAATATGTTATGATAGGCCCTAATTATTTACATCATTGTTGATATTATTAATAAATCACATTTAAAAAATATTGCTGAGTATTTAGTAGACACATAGTAGTTATCACTTCAGGGGAATTCAGGTGACAGTTGGTGTACAACAGACTGTAAAATGAAGACTGTGCAATGTTTAGCTGCATGGAAGGAGTGCAGTGCAGTGAGATTAATCAGGAAAAAGTGAGTTTGGAGTGCTGATTGAACAGAGGTGCGGCTCTCAGGCAGAAGCCCTTGAGACTGTTGGTGCTACTGGTTTTATTGGGTGGACATCATTTTCATGAAGCAGATGCATAGGTGGGAGGGGTCCTGTGGCTGTCTTTCCTGAATACATCCTCACTTGGAGAGAAGTTGTCTGCCAGTGACCTTCTCAGCAGTGTAAATACCATACTGCAGTATTTCCTTAGAGCGGGAAGTGGAGCCAGACTGTAAAAGTTAGAATAGTTTTGATGATGGCTCTATAAATCTGGACCAGGATCAGATATGAGGCATAACACGGTTTCAGCTGCCAAAGGAAGTTCAGTTTGGCTTTCTTAATTATGGTGTGATGAGAGATGCTCTCATACTGTTAAAAGTGGTGGAGATGAGTCATTGCTCCAGAAGTTGGTCTTCACCTGAACTGTTTTGAGCTTGTTTAGGTCCAAGTTCTTAGAGCAACATAACACCAGGTGGGACATGATGCTCTTAACAACACCTACTTTAAATGAATTTACCCAAGTAGAGACCTCAAGAAATTGTGGTGGGGTAAACACAAGTATCATCTTGAGAAACAGTTGCACTGGGAATGCATCAGTGTGTCAAACACTCTGCAGGTGCCAATGGCAGCTTTTGTCTCTCATTGATCTGTTGAAGTGTTTGTATGTCCCCTGTTATTTTAGACACTACTGATCTATGTATTGACCCCTCCTGTTCAGGGTGGCAGCAATTCCTACATGGGTGTCACCCTTATATTGTCTGTGCTCTTTGTCTTTAAAGCACTCTGAGGAAGGTATCTTAATCACTTTGTGCCCTCTAATTAAGTATACAGCTCACAGTTGTGCCTAGACCTGGACAAATGTCATCATACTTGTCTGGAACTCCTGAGCACATAGTTAATCTAATTGAACTGATTGGCCTATTGAATTTAATGTGTACCTGAGTGTGTGATAGACAAGTCAGACTTGGAAGAGCTGGCCAGGAGGATACAGTAATTATCCTCACACAAAGACAAACACATCTTTGACTGCTCCTATAATTTATTATTTCTATGCAAGTAAGACAGATCTAGCTTTTAGGCGCTAAATCCCCACTGGTATACTGCTCCCTCCATGAGAAACAGGATTCCCCATGAACATCTGTCAACACAGCTGGTTTTATCATCTAGGGCTTTGTATGATGTTATTCACATAGGATCCAGGTCTGAGGGGTTGCATTGTTATAATTGGTGGCTGGGGTATTGGCCTTGGCAGTTTCCAGCCTTTAAACCTATTACCTAAAGCAATAATCTACTGGCCACGACAGTCTTGACAATGATCTCTTTATTACCGTGATGATAAACACTGTACCGTAAGTTACAAATCAAGTGATTTATGATTTGTGGCTGTTTTGGTATCGCTTGATAACAAAACATCAACTCAGCCATCAAAAGACAGCATTGTGGAAAGGAGAGCAGGCTTGGTTTAACCTGGACAAAGCAGGTTATTCAGTATTTGAGTTCTTACTCAAGATTTCAATACTGATTGGAAGCCCATACATGTTCCTTGATGCTTAAAAACTAGACCAGCAGCATACTGAATTACCCTTGGACTTTTGCATTGATGTGATTTTATTTAGATGTATTTAGATCCTGTAATTGTCATTGATATGTCCAACTCTCCACATGAAGCAAGAACACTGTAGCTTATAGATGACATAAAGATTTCAGTGGTTTAACACCATCTGAACACTAATCAAATTGACTTTTATTTCATAATTTATGATGTGGAAGTTAATAGTACTTTCTATCTTTGATCCAGATCAGCATTTATTTCTGAAAGGCAGAGGGAAAGATTAACATTTCATCAATTCCTCATTCTAATCCATTCATAGATAACAGACATTAAGCCATACATTGTAGCGGATTTATTCATTTATTTTACGCTTGCTCCTCTGAATAGAAACAAATGGCACCCTAACTTGTTACATACTAGCTCTGGTGTGCTTATTGCACTGTAAAATGCATAATACAGGCTTTTGTGGCATGGAATTCATCATACTTTGTTGGATAGATTTGGCTGGCAAAAGACCAGACAGTGAACAAAGAGATTAATTAGATGGTAACTTGGCACATGGGAAAACATGCAGACAAAAGAAATGGTAAATTTGCTTCTGTTTATTCCACTTAAAGGGTCATTTGTCAATAAACCATTTCAAACTTCAGTTGAGTTCTAACCAAATAAAACACCAGCCATATTTTTGTGAAGCATCTGAAGTACTTACTTAAAATTCTTACTTAAGATCAGAAACCAATCCAATATTTTCTGTCCAAAAGAAACTGTTCAAAGAACAGAAATCTTTTGGAATGATCCAACTAAGCGGTCTCCCATTTTACAACTGTATTGAATTGCTAGCTTTAGTATTTCTTTCAAAGCCTCCATTTCAAGAGTGCTGTCCATGACACCATGTGTTCATTCATTCATCACTCTATGCACCAAGAGATGTTGTAGAGGAAAGGCAATTTAAGGCAGTACAAAAGAGCTCAGATGATGCCTAATCACTAATTCTTGCATTTTCTTCTCAGCAACGAGATAATAAAACATGTGTTATTGACTAATTCAGCCTATAAACCATCAATGTACAAGAGTTTTTGAAGGTGCCGTACAGGGGAAATAAGGTTTTTGTCCTTCATCTGAGAGAAATTGTTGCCTCCTACTTACGTTCCTGCCAACTAATTGCTTCTATGAGGCATGTGCAGAGTGTAATAATGTATAAGATGTCTTATTGACCTACACACCTACTCTTCTTACCATGAGAGCTTAATAAAACTGGTAACACAAATTGAATGAATACATATGCTCATTTCCGTAAAGCTAGCATCTGAATTCTAGTTCGGTTGACATTTTGTCCTTAGAGATATAAGGTCTGCAGGGTCAGGAGTGACTGGCAGGGTCTGAAGAGAATCTGGCTGTTTGAAAGAAAATTTGAACCCTCTTGACACTCTGGCATCAGAGTGGCAATCAATCTACTATATAGGAGGTGACAAAATCATAACAGTGATGTTATTGATTAACTCAGTAATATGAAGTGTCTCTGTGTCTCTCTGTAAGACTGTAATTCTGTTGTTGTTTTTGCTACTAAGCTTATTGAAATGTAAATTGGATTATATTCCTCTGGAGGGAGAGTGAGAGAATTCAAGCTAGTGACCATCCACACTGACCTTACTAATGAAAACAGAGGGTGCCTCATGAAAACAGCTCCAGCTGATTAGTGAAAAAATGGATGACGCATGATTTCACCTTGGCTCTCCTGATGTTGAAACGACAAGGCGGAGAGGATCAAGATCTGACAGAAGCCCTTTCAAGACCACAGCTATTGATTGGCACAACATATTAAATATTACGCAACTGCAACCCAATCATAACATTTTGGATGGTATCTTACACAGTAGATGGACAAAAGATGGCAAAGCTATTGTTTTTCTTTGCTTCCATGACCGTCTTCCCTTTCTGAGTGGCAATATACAGTGTTTCTAGAAATTGCACCAATTTGGAGTTAATTACTGTGCCAAATATACACTCACTGAACACTTTATTAGGAACACCCGCTATTCATGCAATTATCCTATCAGCCAATCATGTGGTAGCATTAGCGCGGGAAGGGGGGCCTGCCGGGGCTGCAGCCCCCCTACTGGTGGCTGCAGCCCCTGCATCTTTCACTCGGCAATAACCTTAAACTTTAAAAAATAAAAAGACAATTAAAAAAACATAAACTGTTTAAGAATTATGGTAGAATGTGTTAAACAGAGGAATATGGTTGTAAATGTTTTTAATTATTTATTGAGGACCTGATTTGTTGTGAAAACTCCTCACGGAAGCCTTCCATACGGTGGCCGAGACGTCTCACACAACCGCATTAACGGAAAACACAAACGCAAAAGCCACAACACAAAAGCAAAAGCCACAA
>OMOV01072375.1:2232-16782 GCA_900312565.1 Beryx splendens | reverse complement strand
TACACGACGCTCTTCCGATCTACTAATAAATCTAAAATGTGCTTTATAAACACACACACACAAAAAAAGGGGAAAAAATCCTGTAGATTTGGCTACATTTCTCGAATCACCTGCATGTGCTCAGTCACATGCATGTGGAATGTAAACTGAAAAGATGTTAAAAGACCTGTAAAGTCCTACCTGGCACCAAGCCACCAGGGAAAATTCCTGGTAATGTACACAGGGTGGGGAATTAGCACCAGACACCAGTCGAACGGCGGTACATTTCTGCTCTGGCTGGTGAGCTTCTCGACTCTCACAGCCACTTTGGCAGGCAGCCAACCATCGCTCGGTGACTCTTCGTCCATGCTAAAAATTCAAATTGGCTGGTAAAACTATGAGGGAGGCTGGTAATCCCCTATGCCCTGTATACGGCGCACAAAAATAATTTCCCCGCCCTGCTCTGCCACTTCCCCAGGTGAAGATGAACCGCATGTCGGCCAGCCTGCGGAACGCGAGGAACCAGATCTCGGCTCTGCAGGGCCGTCTGGAGGGGGTGAACCTGCTCAACGTGGACAACATCCAGGCCATTGTGGACAACAGGGTGGAGAACATCACTGGAGTGGTCAACAAGCTCAGCACCTCCTGCACCACCCAGTGTGCCTTAAAGCCCTCCCTCCAGTGTAAGGCTGCTTTCACTGGTATCAGTTTGCTCGCATTCTCTGTTCTGTTGTTCTTACTGTAACTCTATTTAATTCACTGCTGAATAGTACAGCCCTGTTCTCACACTAAGTACTTTCTTTTCTATTCTGCTCTATCGCATGTTGTTCTTTCATAGCTCTCTGCCTCTCAGCCATTTAGAGTATATCTATTCTCTTTTGACTATATGATAGCTCCTTTCTCACTGTTGTATATTCTATTCTATTCTGTTCTATTTTGGCTATTTCATAGCCGTCTCCCTCTCCTCAGAGTTGTCTAGTCTATTTTATTCTTATCTAGTCTCTGTTCGAGAATAACCGAGAAGCCCTTTCTCGTTCTATTCCGTTTCTTTAAATTCAGCGTGAAAAGTTTTTAAAAGGAAACTTCAGCATTACGTTAAAAGGATCCGGTGGTTCAGGTTCTTGTGAGGTGCATCTCCTGATATAGAATCTATTCAATCATACCTAAAAGGATATGGCAAAATCTAATCTAATCTTACAAACATCCCAACTCTGGATGGTCACCTTCACCCCGATGGAGGCTTTTCTTTAATATCTTCCAGGCCGACAATGACCTTGTCTGCAACACACGGTGGTTTGTCAGGACACGCTTTCTCCATTACCAATATGAGCCGAATCGAGTATTTTTGGGGAGATTATGATCGTCAGAGACAGAGCTGAATCAATATGTTAGTAGTGATTGGATTGAATGAACCAAAACCATGCCAACAAAGGCAGCCCTTTACTGAGACAACATTGCCAAAGGAATTCTTAATGCTGGGGTTTCATCACTACTGACTCTGAGAAGAAAAAAACAATGTTAACACGGTTGACTAATATCTAGTAAAGTCTATGCCTCCGTCTAGCCACAGCAAAAAATAGTATTGCAAAATTGCTTCATGTTAAGGTCGTACTGCCTGAGTGAAGTAATATGAAAACTAGGGTCAAATTAAGATAGCAAATTACCTCTTACATAACTGACAAGTGCCCTGACATTCCTCCGCTCTCCATATGGAGATACTCAAAAAGGAGAGGGGGGGAGGGACGGAGGAGTTGGGGAGGGAGAGATCCTCGGTTTCTATTCTACTACAGAGAGTGTGAAAATTAAAAAAAAAATAACAAAAAAAAAACCTTAAAAGGCAGCAGTTTCAACTGTCAGCTCCAATTCTGTAAAGAGCGACTCCAGAGGCGAAGTTACGGAGAAGTGGAATCTCATGACTGCGATTATGAAAAAACATATCAGTCAGGGAAAGCAAACTAACTAGGCATAACAAACTAAACTGATGCAAAAGCTTATTCGGATGAGGGCGCATTTGAAAGTGAGTCACACAGGCCTAGCCAGTTTTAACAAATTGAAACGGAATAATATCCTGGTGCTGCATTAAGCGAATGAGAACATGACACTACTGGTGCTTTTATATGAAAAACAGATGTGATGTGATGCGTGAGGCTTATTTCTAAGCAGATTAGCTGGGACAGTGGTGTGAAGGGGATAGCGGCTTTTTCCCTACTTCTGTTTTCTTCTCCCTTCAAACTTCCCCCTCTCTCTCCTTCAAATTATCCTTCGTTCCTGTCTTCTCTCCCCCCTTTTTTTATTATCCGGTCTGCCTCTGCTTTCCCCCTCTCTTTTCTTCACTCTCCTTCACACTCTCCTTTACACTCTCGGCTCTCGCTCTGACTTTCCCTCTCTCTCTCCCTGTCTCTACGTCTCTCTCTTCACTCCTCCTTCCTGGCGTCTCTCTCTCTCTCTCCTCCTGTGTCTCTCTCCCTCTTGAGGTCATGCTCTTGAGCGTTCATTCCAGCGTAAAACAACTAACGCTCATTATCTCTCGCCAACAACACAAGATGTTGCAATGCAGGCGGCTCTCCTAACATTAGTCACGGATGGTACACGGGGTCAGAAACACTTGTCTTTGTACATCAATCTGTCATGTTGAGCTCAAGAACCAGCAAATTATTCCGCTGCAAGTTCAGAAACCATGCCTGACAGTGTCTGAAGTGAGTCCAAAGGAAACACAAGTAGAAGTCTGAGGTGTTGTTACCATGGAAATGGACAAAAATCAGATTATAAGACCTCTGCAGTTGTACTTCATGGGTGTGAACCATTTTGTAATTGCTGTGTAAATAATGTTTACCAGACAAAATGGGCTATGAGTATATATCAAATACGATCAAAATACAAGTGTTTCTTTTTAGATATGGGTTGTGGTGATGGATCACTGGCAACCAAACATCAACAGCTAGTCACACATGTGCAAGGTTTTAGAAATCAGAGGCAAGGCTCATTAAGCTACAGCCCACAGTTCAAATAAACAATGCTTTGGACTGTTTGGAAAAGGCATCTGAGGACGAACCCCTTTTCCTAAGAAGCGGCATCAACCGTTTTATGTTATAACATCTAACATCTAACGGATTCTAAGCTCTTTCTTCCTCTTATCCCATCTACTGAGTGTTCCAAGTTTTAAAAAATACAATACTTGAACATAAGGCCGATGAAACAGACATACAGCACACAGGCATTTTGAGCCAATGTGCATAGGCATTTAAGCCAACAACTAGAACAAATAGTATTTTTGGCAAGAGGCTTTTGTTCCTTACAGCTCACAATGTTATCAACATTGATTTCACCGCCTTTGCCAATCCCCATCCCTGCTGCAAGCAGTGATCTCCATTTCCACTGCCACAAAACTTATTGGAGCCTTAAGGTGAAAGGAATAGCAATAAATGTTACTGTTCAGCTACATTGCCTCGGTGATAAACAGGGACAATGTGTGCCTTACAATTAGACCCCTACATTGTCAGGAACTGCTCGTCTGCAACGGGGGAAACACACAACTTCCTAAAGGAAGGGTGCCGCGTTCCGATGAGTTTGTTTCCATCAAAACTAACACTAAAATTCCATTTAGGGTTTTATAATGGGAGCACACCATACTATCAGTTGGGATACACATTTCCTTCTATGATGTTAGATGAGCACTGGCTGCCACCAGACTGATAACAGGGTTTTGTTCCTTTGCTGTCAGTCAAGCAGTCAGCTTGCTAATCAGTCAGTCAGCCGGTCAAGAATTCAGATCATCAGTCACAGCTTGTCAGTCAGTCTGCCATTTAGCCTAATTGCTCAGCCTATAAGACAACAGGCTATCAGTTATGGAATTAGTCAGGAAGTTAGTAAGCCAGTCAGCAAACCAACTACCCACCAACCTATCAGCTTCCTAGAAAATTAGCTATTCTAACCAGCCAGCCAACCAGTCAGCTAACCAGCCAGTTTGCTAGGCAGGCAGTCATGCAGCCAATCAGCAAGAGGCTGATATTACAGTTATTTAGGTCAGGCACAGTGCCCATGCTGCTGAGATGAGATGGCTCCTGGCTATCTAGGGACACTGATAGGACAGCTTCCCAGTTAGAGAGATGGGGACAAACAGAGAGAGGGGTGAGAGAGACTACAGTACAACTGGAGAAACCAGAAGAGTTAAAGTGAGGGAGACGTTGATAGAATTTACGGGTCAGTACTTTGCATGCAACGTGCAGACAGAAATGTTAACTTGACAAAGATGAATTTCAAATGCACTCCTGCCTCCCAGATTTTCTTTCCATATGGGGTTGCCCATCTGCAGCCATTTTGTATCCTCCCTGGTGAGCAGCGCTATAATTCGACTGTGGATTTTGCAGTAGATGGCAACAGTGAAAGCAACCAATAGACATGCCAGGTGGTTTTATTTTAAGATGCTTTTACTTTATACCATGTGTGCATACATTTTTCTGCTCTATCTAGTTACAACTTCCCCTCACTTAGGCCCCGTGTCCACCAAAGACATGTGAAAAAAGCGCTAGCACTGTTCTTTCATTATTTCCTATGGAAAAGCTGGTACCTGACCTCTTTTTAGCACTGAACGCCGTGAGCACTGGACCTGTTCTCGAGTTGAAACCATTTCAACTTTTCTGAACCACACCGCTTGTCAGTGTCACTTCAGAGTCCTACCAACCAATGAGGATGAAGAAGGGGCGGGACCGTTTTGTGGCTACGTTTAGCATAGCAAGAACACCAGGTTCTCAGTGTTCAGGAAACATGTTTTCAGTGCTCCCCGCTCCAGCGCTCAGCCAAAGCGCTCAGCACCAGCGCTTCTAGCGCTCAACAGGTCGGTTGATGGACACGGCCCCTTAATCATCAGGGAGGAAAACCTAAGACTGACCTTGCTATAATGGAGCTAGGTAGTACCATGAAAACTGAAAACTGAAGACTGACCCTGTTCATTCCCTACCCTTACTCTATTGTAATCTACCAAACCACTGAACAGATTTAACAGTATGACTAAACTGTAGTCAGGTGTCAAACAACTCAGGAGGGGCTCCATATGCTCCGCGCCCAGTGTCAGGATGATTTAGGCCCCGGGTCTCGAACCTGCAAGGAGGGGGTACGCCTCCCTAATCCAATTTTACACTTTCCCACGTTTTGACGAGTCTGTTCCTTTCACTTCCCAAATGCTAAGTGACAAGGGCATTTGGACCTTGGTCTGGGTTGGGCCAATATGCAGTGGAGCTCTATACAGTGGCCTGCCGTGCGACGCAGGGGACAGGAGCATGAGTTACCGAAATAAGTGGGCAGGTATGAAAAGAGATGGGGGAAAGGACCTAAGAAAGCAGTGGAGTTGTGTGAAGTGGGCCTGTAGTGCTACATGGGGGACAAGGTCACTGACTTTCATCCTCTGGCAGCGGCCTTCCTCCTCTCTCTCACTTTCTCTCATTCTCAGTCTCCCTTCTTTTCCTCGTTATTTCTTTCCAACTTTCGGTATTTCTTTCCAACTTCTCTCTCTTTTCGAAATGCTGTATTTAAACTTCCAGACTTTGAAGTTTAGGAATCGTATACATGCTTTCAACATATCTTGTTTTTTCCCCCCAAACATCTTGGAAGAGGATCACAATGTTACCCAATCTTCTGTCTCTCTTCATCTCTCTCTGTTTCTCCCTTTCTTTAGTCATCCTAGCCACCAGGCACTGCTTGGACAACATGTTGGGGAGCATTTCTGTCACACTGTGCACATTTGATTGTACCCGTACAACACTAAAGAAAGAATTGTCTGCATGCAGGATAAATGCATGAATGGGGACTACTACAATGGCTACCGCTGTATTTCCCTCCAACTGATCTTATTTTCTTTCCCCTTCCTTTTCTCCAGTCATACTCACCCTCAGGGACCATTTGGATTACGACATGTTGCTGGCACAGATAAATAGAGGATTGCGAAAAGATTATTGAATAATATCATTCAGTAGTATTCCCTTTAATATGTCCCCTTTTCTTTTTCTCTCTCTCTCCCCCTCTAGTCATCTTAGCTCCAAGGGACTGTTCAGAGTACAATATGTTGGAGGAGAGGAGGAACGGTGTGTACCGTGTGACGCCCGATGCCCGTAACGGGACCTTTGAGGTCTTCTGCGACATGGAGTCTTTCGGAGGCGGATGGACCGTCATACAGCAACGTCTCAACGGGTCTGTCAGCTTTAACCGCACCTGGACCGAGTACAAGAAGGGCTTCGGGAATCCCAGGTACGTTGGGATGTGGGTTCAAATCTTTCCTGGGTACCTCTCCTAAAAATGGCTTTGGCCTTACAGGATGGGTGATAAATACCAGCTAACAACCAAATGCTGTTTTTTGGAAGTTAACCAATCAGTACTTTTAAGTCCTATTTTATTTTGGCAAAATAGTGACGGTGGCTAGTGAATTTTGGGATTTACAAACCATTGCAGATAGTAAATGACTCACAGTGGGGGAAAAATGTCTAAACTTTCTGCCATTTGTAGGGCTAGAGAGGATCAAATGTCAGATAGGCAGAAAAGCGTGGAGTTCAATTAGGCCCGTCAAGACGTTATACCGTAGGCAGTCTTGCGTGCTGACATTCTTTCTACACTTTGTTTTAGCGCAGTGCCAGTGCCATAGCTGGATTCCAATTTCACCTCCTTTCTCTATTCTCCTCCATGCTCCTGTAAGGATGAGTTCTATCTGGGAAATGACCGTGTCCACTTGCTAACCAAGTCATGAAATAGATTATAACCGCACGCTCAAAAACTTCTTTCTTATTGCCCTGCTCTCCCCCCCCCCCCTGCATCTACTCTTCCTTTCTTCTCCTCCCCAGAAATTCTGTCTGGGTAACAACCGTATCCACTTGCTAATCAAGTCCAAGTATATGGTCCATTTTTATAATCTCTCCCTCTTTTCTCTCCACTCCATCCCAACACACACACACCCCTCCCTCTTCATCTACCTCTCTACCACCTCCTTTCCTGCAGGGGTGAGTTCTGGCTGGGCAATGACCATATCCACCTGCTGACCAAAGCCAAAGACATGGTCCTGCGTATCGAGCTGGAGGACTTTGAGGGTGTCCGGGAGTATGCAAAGTATGACCAGTTCTACGTGGCCAATGAGTTCCTACGCTACCGGCTGTCCGTCAGCGGATACAGGTACGGTAATTGTTTTTGTGTGTGCATGTGTGTGATGAAATATTCATAGAGGACAGCGAGGTTTTATGGTCCCTTGAGAAAGGTTTAACTTTGCTATATCTCATTGAATGGAAGTTAGCTCCAGGAGGGAATTCAGTAAATGTAATCAGATATTTTGATTCTCCCTCTTTTTAGAAAGTAGCTCAAATTTTTACTCAACCATTTCTAAAACAGCAACATTTTCTCTGCTCGGGATGCCTTGTCTAATGTGCATCAATATGGGTGAATACTTTGATATGAATAAAAAAGATTGAAGATTTCAGCAGTGAAGTGTAGCCGACATTTGTGTGCTGCCACAGCAGGCCCAGTTAAGCTGCGTTCAGACTACGGGGCTACGGGCCTTCCAAGCATTGTTGCCATCGGAGCAGGAAAGTGTTGCCCAGCTGGTCGCTGACGGTTCACGTTGTCGTCAAGCTGGGTGCACCTACCGATAATGTCAGACTGTCATAGCGTTGCATTTGTCTAGTTTTTATTTTAATACTTTTCCTTCTAATTCATCAAGTAAACAATAATAGCGTAAATATAACGACCCCACCTTGATTTGGTCGTGCTTCACCGCATCATCAGAGCGTGGAAAAAAGGTGAAGCCAGCTGAACGCGCTGCTACATTTTACACTCTGCCATTTGCAGCGTCGTGTCGCCGGCTTCCATTGAAAACGAATGACTTCCTGTTGCTTTGTAGCCCGTAGTCTGCACGTACCATTAGACAACTACACCTGATGTATTGATATGACTGTGATGATTATCATTGCAGTGGGACCGCCGGGAACGCCATCAGTTTCAACAAGCACTTCAACCACGACCAGAAGTTCTTCACCACGCCTGACCGCGACAACGACATGTACCCCTCTGGAAACTGCGGCGCCTACTACAGTTCTGGTTGGTGGTTCGATGCCTGCATGTCCGCCAACCTCAATGGGAAGTACTATCACAAGAGGTACAAGGGAGTGAGGAATGGGATCTTCTGGGGCACCTGGCACAACATGTCGACAGAGTACTATCCTACCAACTACAGGCAGGCCTTCAAGACAGTCAAGATGATGATAAGGCCCAAGAACTACGCTCCTTAAGAGGACAGGAAGAAGCACACGATTAGACGCGGACAGATGGACAGACAGACAGATAGATGGACAGAGAAAAACACAGACACACAAACACAGACAGACAGCCAGAGATGGAAGTACAGGTGGGCATAGGCATGCATACACATGCGCATAGTCATGCAAGTGCACATACACACATACACACATACATGTACTCACACTGAAAAAGACTATAAGCCCCAAAGACAGTTTGAATGCAGTAATTATAAAAACAATTGTGATAAAAATCAACAGAGATATTACTTCTTCCACTGTAGTTAAGTATGGCCTTCAAAATGTTGGATTAAAATGATGATAATAAAGGACCATGGACTATGGATAATGATGGACTAATAAAAAACCACATGCTGTGTAAAGGCCAACCTCCTTCGAGGGCCATGATATTACAAGGGAGGTTACAATGAGAGATTTTCCACTATTTCTCTGACATTTCTGCATGTTCTGTCCCACTGCCTCCTGCTATATAAGCTCCTGAGACAACTGAGAGACAGTACAGCGCGCAGTAGCACTAAAATCTAATGAGCTATCATTTTCTCCGCTCTAAGAGGTTTCATAATTAACAGCAGCCACTCGTGTGAGGTATATGAGAGCTGATGAGACAATTTCAAGTGCACCTGAAATCCATTGTGAAAGACTTCACATTCCGGGGTCGGATTCAAACTGCTTTATTGAAATAACTCCCGTAGGCGGTGACACACGACACATTTTGGGCAGCGGTGCTCAAGGAATTGCTCCTGTGTTATTTATTTAATCCCATCGGAACATCTTGTTAATGTACCGCCACCTTATTACTCCACAATACAAAACATCCCAGTAGCGAGATGCAGCCTACGATGGGTATCTATTGGGTCTTGCCAAGTACATTCTGTGTTACTGATGGAACAGACACATGGGCTGTGACCGGAATGGATCACCCTCTGCGTTTTAGGGCACTACCTACGTCAGACATTTCTTGTTAGGGTCCAAATTGTGAAATGGCATTGTGGAATGATTTTGAGGGCACTGCGTACCCAAGCCCAAGCCACAAGCCTGGTGACTAAAACCATGAAAGTACACCAAAATGCATTGCGAGTCTGTTGTCACCTGGCCGTTACCAAGCAACAAACTTGTAACCCTTCCATGGTTTTATAACGATGGCATCCTCTTCTTCACCAAACCTCGTTTAGAAAGGCAAGTAAATAAACTTTTTTTTGGTACCCAAAAGATGTCAAGCTATTCTAAAGATCTTTTCTTTTAACTGCCAATTCATAATGACTGAATGAGTGCACGTTTTGTTAAGCTAATTTGAGGAAGGTATTTATCTCTAGCTGCAAGTTACACGGTACATAGTTTATAGTAACGTGTTTTTTGTTAATGTCAGCTAGTGATAAGTCCAAAACGTGAAGGAAACCGCACACCTGGATTGGCAAAGTGCTGGCTGTGTGAAAAGAAGAAAATGAGAAAAAAATAATATTTTTTTTCTGTTTAATGTCAGCTAGTGACGCATATATGGTCAGCACTGAAGGAATATTGGTAACTTCTCAAATGTTAGTTGAAACATTTGTTTATGCGACTGGTGAATGCAGATGCAGGTTGATGAATGATGATGAATTAAGTGTCCGAATTCACTCATTAATCACGTGTGATTTACCGCTAACAAGTGCAATAATAGAGTAGCACTATATAGGGCAATACAAATGAGGGAATAGGGATTGATTCCGGTCACAGGCATGGTTTGGAGCTAGCACTGCTGGAAGTGAAAACTACGCTGTTCACACTGTTTTCCACCTATAGCTCGGAGTAAACTGAACTCATCTCACAATGTCACCCACTAGTTTCCAGATATAAAAAAAAAACATGATCCCTGACACATCACTTGTACAATACTGCTGCCTAATGTTAGAAAATTGTATAGCATCACTTAATCCATCTATTCACACTGTGAATGGGAAAGATGGGAAGGAAAGGATTCAGCTAAAGGACATGTACAGTATTTATTTTATTTTGTGAGGTATGGTAGCTTTTATATAACTAATATATGGGGTCATACAAGGACTAATGATGATTATTGACATTTGAGGTATTTCAGCAATGATAAAGAATGTGTAGTATTGGGACCCTTCATGGGTAATCATGTGTGTACATTTAGAGCTTTGTGTGTGTACATAGTTGAGCTTTTCTATCATTCATCTTCAACTGTCATTCCAAAAAAGATGCACTTACTTTTTATATCAAAACATGAATAAAGTTCCAACTACATGGCTGTGTACATTGCTGTTTTCGATCACCTTTCCACATCTTATATTACTAGTGGATGAACCGATTGTATCAGCATCAGTATTTATCAGTATTGGTCCAATGTTATTTTTACTACTGATATTTGGCCAGTTTTGGTTTTGGCATTTTAGTGACTTTTATTTTTTTTTAGGAGTGTGTCACTAATACAGCCATTAAATTAGCAACAGAGTAAAACTAAAATGTAAAAAACCCCCACTAATGATCTTAAGGTAGGCATGTCTAAAAAGCATTTGCATTTGTAATAAGATTCTTAGAAAAATGCATATCGTATTGGCCGATATGAGTGTAGAAATATCAGATGTCACTTAAACACCATTACCCATTGGTGCATAGATATTATTGCTTGCTACTCTTGCAATCAGTCTGTACGGTATCAGGACATAAAATATGTTTTGTTTATCCGAAGCACCTTACAATACCATGAATGTATAGATGTTTAGCACGAGTATCCACAGTGAGTGCCAAACCACTAACCTCTGCAGTGTTACTGCCATGTTTTACCCACATGTTCTAAACTAGCCAGAGCTAATCTTGGATTGAGAATTGTAACAACTGAGGCGCAAAATGCACGCCCTTAATAAAAGGGTTTATGAGGTGTTGAATAGCTGTGAAAGCTACTCTTGAAATGAATGAGATTCAAATAAACTACACAGACTACACACTCACTGAACACTTTATTAGGAACCCCTGTACACCTACTTATTTATGAAATTATCCAATCAATCAATCATGTGGCAGCAGTGCAATGCATATGACCATGCAGATACGGGTCAGCAGCTTTAGTTAATGTTCACATCAAGCATCAGAATGGGGGAAAAAATGTGATCTCAGTGACTTTGACTGTGGCTGTTGGTGCCAGACGGGCTGCTTTGAGTATTTCTGAAACTGCTGATCTCCTGATTTTCACGCGCAGCAGTCTCTAGAGTTTACACACAGAACGGTGCGAAAAACAGAAAACATCCAGTCAGCGGCGGTTCTGCGGACGGAAACGCCTTGCTGATGAGAGAGGTCAGAGGAGAACGGCCAGACTGGTTGGAGCTGACAGAAAGGCTTCAGTAAGTCAGATAACCTCCTCACAGCTGTGGAGAGCAGAACAGCATCTCAGAATGCAACACGTCCAACCTGGAGACGGACGGCACTTTGCTAGCTGGTTGACACTGAGCTGAAAGCTGATACCTACCCACTATTAACATGGTGTTCCTAATAATGTTCTCAGTGAGTGTAAAACAGATTGGCAGATTTGCAAAGACTGTGGGTCTGTGACTTTAATGTTGTTTACTGTATGTGAATGGATAAAAATATATCCATCTATAATATGAAAGACTCAAGCTCCAAATACTTTACTGTGGTTTTTCAACATTCAACAACTTCAACAAAGTTTGTCAGGCAATCAAATCTGTCAACTGTACCAGCCGCATTGGCAGGTATCCAACCATTGTTATTATTTGGAGGTTTTACTGTAAAAATCAATTTGGCTGGAAAAGGAAAAACACTGGGTGGGTGATTTTTCCGTTAAATACGCTTGTCATTGTTGTCTGGAGACAAAAACATTAGCTTCCTACACTTATACCTACCATATAATCTTAAAGCATTCATAATCTTTTGTTCGAAGTTAATATCATGTCTGCCACTTTCCTTCTCTCCTACATCATATTTTGTCTGATCACCTACATCTAGAAGAGAGCACCAAATTCTTCATAGATTTAGTGCTGGTAAACAGAATAAGAATTCATAATGAGCGCTTTTTCTATGTTACCTTCCTGTCTTCTCTTCTAAGGGGTGTTTGTGGTATTCTGAAGCCTTCAGACCATAACGTATCCAGAAGCCTCCTCCACAGCAAACCACCTAAAAGACAGGGGAAGCCCAACACCTATCCCGTGTGATTCTTACCTCATCTACGCACTGGAAAGCCACGCAGTTAGCCAGATCTGTGCTGGAGGGCAGCTCAGATGGGAGTGATGCCTCAGGTGCCGCCGTTGCCCCTTGCTGTGTTTCCTCCGCCATGCCTTTCTCCCCTTGCTCTTCCACCTCCACCTGACTGCTGTTGGGAAGGCTGCTAACGTTAGTCGTTTCCTCACACTGGCTCATACTGGAGGAAAATACAGACAAAGAAAGAGTATTACCACGGCTTTGCAAATGTGCACAGTGGACAGTAACGTTACTAGGCGGATACTAACGTTACAGCAAAACTAAGTCATTCTGGCAATATTTGAATGATAAGTTACGTTCGGAAAAATATCGTTAAATATGACAGTCTTTATAAACGCCTATTGAATACTTACTTACAGACATGCTATTTATAAGCTCCAATACGAACATTATATTGCAGTTATTTTTCGTTCAAATTCTCTCAAGTTGTGGATGAGAGTTGTTTATAACGCTAAAAAACACGAAAACAAAAACCGTTGGTTAGCTTACCTTTCACGGAAGCTATTGCTTTCTCTTCACAGTTAGTTAATGTTAATTTAAACTGACGATAGTTTAAATCACAGCATTCCGTATTTAAGTTTGGTTGAGAGGCGTCGTGTAGTTGCCATAGTTACGACACCCAACATCCGCTGTAAAGTGAAAAGTTTTTTTGTTTTTTGTTTTTTTTAAACAAACATAATATAGACTATATTCACTTGGGTTTTTTTTCACTCATTAAACTGACTAAGAAAGATACATCGAAGTGTTGTAAATTTACTAATACATTTATAACTTTTACAACTTCTACACGTGCAGCGAAACTCCAGCAGATGGGAGCAAATAGCCATCTGCTGTGCATGATCCAAACTTTTCTCATGAGTTGGCCTCACAGACCGCCATCAAAAGCCAGTTGGCTGAATGAACTTAAATGCGATGATTGAGCAATGAAAGCACTAATGAAACTGAATTCCGCGGTAGGATCCCAGACCTGAATCCAAGGTGAAAATGATGGTGATGATGCAACACTGCTGCTGTCCTGTCGGCTTCTTTCCCACAATGCACTCTGGGAGTTGGCATAGCCCATCGCTCACTCCCTGAAACAGCTGCAGGGACGTGTTATCTCATGCGTGTGTGTGCATGCGTGCTTGTGTGCGTGTGTGAGAAAGAGGAAGAGAGTCACTTTTTGCATGCCCATTTAAGTGTGGGAGGGAGTTGCCCATAGTGACTGGTGGAGGTCAAGTTTTTTCAGTCAACATTGATTAGTAAAGGTAGACTCAGGGACTTGACATCTCCAAAAAATGCTGGAAATATGAGAAAGAACCTTGAACCTCTCTCTACAGAGTGTCTACTCCACAACTTTTATAGCATGGTCAGCCTTGAGTCTCTGTGACTGTTGAATTGTGGGAGACAGTTCTAGAATATGTTTACCTCCTGGGTCTGAATATGTTCCTGGTTTACCCTGGTTTTACAGGCTCACACACAAATAACCCACCTCCTCAAAAGACTGTTTACATTGGTTCTTGATTCTTGTCTAGAAAGATTCAGCAACAGTATATGATTTAACATGGTAAATGTATGTGTATTATAGCCAATATAGCCGATATGAATGAAAAGTGATGATTTTGGACAGGTGATTTGACAGGAGATGAAGTGGAACACCATCCCCCCAGTAGCACAAATTAGACTATTAAACCAGTGGCTCTGACTATACCTGATAATTATGTAGACCTTTCTTTACCACCCCTTGTTAAGTCAGAACAAATCACTCTCCAGCTGCTTTGGGAGAGAGGACCATGGTTGTTTTTGGCAGAGGCCAGATCTCCAAATTAACCTTGAATCCACTCCAACAGTCTGGACACGCTAACTTCTGGTCCCTGGCAGGCACTGGTTATTATTTTCTGATGAAAATATGCCCCTCCAACCAAGCATTACCATCTTTGGCTAAAAAAAACATAGTCCAGTTTTATTTATAGGTGTGTGTGTGCGTGTGTGTGTGTGTGTGTGCGTGCGTGCGTGTAGCCAAAATACAGACACTCAAATCCTTATGGAGAAAAATGGCCAAATGTAAACCCATAAAAACCCATAAAAACTG
>OMOV01072206.1:2395-18567 GCA_900312565.1 Beryx splendens | reverse complement strand
GACCGGGGCTGTTGGTGCCAGACGGGCTGTTTTGAGTATTTCTGAACCTGCTGATCTCCTGGGATTTTCACGCACAGCAGTCTCTAGAGTTTACACACAGAACGGTGCGACAAACAAAACATCCAGTGAGCGGCGGTTCTGCGGACGGAAACGCCTTGTTGATGAGAGAGGTCAGAGGAGAAGGGCCAGACTGGTGGGAGCTGACAGAAAGGCTTCAGTAAGTCAGATAACCTCTTCACAGCTGTGGAGAGCAGAAAAGCATCCCAGAATGCAACACGTCCAACATGGAGGCGGACGGCACTTCGGTAGCTGATACCTACCCAGTATTAGTAAGGTGTTCCTAATGAAGTGTTCAGTGAGTGTACATTGTTGAAGATAAGATTGTTGCAGCGTGAGAGTAATTCAGTTTCCAAAATGAGTACGGGCAGAACAGTGAGCATGCAAAAATCCTTTAAAATTCAGTTAAATCTCCAATCGTTTGCATTCATTTCATGCGACCTGCCGCCATTTTGCAGAAGCCATTTTATGTCCCAAGTGACAAAAATATGGTTTGATGAAACCACGGATGCAAAATGGCATAAGTGACAGCAACTCGATCCCAAAAGCGAGAAAGGTTACAGTTTCTGAAATGAGAGAGGACCTGCTGCATTATTGATTACAAATCACGTCGGCGTGTCAGAAAGCCTGTGTATCCCTGCAGACTGTCTTTGCGTGTTATTCTGCAAAACACGAAAGTCTCCATTGCAGTAGGTTTAAAGAACAAATAGCGACACCCATGACATTGTCTCGGAAGTAAAATTCCTATGCATGTGGCGCTGCTGGTCAAGTAACTGAAAGCGTTTTGATTTGCTTGATGCAGGATGGACACAGTGTGACGCTCGGAGCGACGCTCCCACCTGGTACTTACCAACTGCTTTAGAGCCGGGGGGTTAGGTTTTTGTCTCAAAAGCATCTCAGCACTAATGAGTCAGGCGTCGCAGTGGAACTCGTCTGACATCTCCGAGGTCATTGTTGTCATACTGGCTTCGTGTTCTTCATCTTCCTGTAGATACACATGGTATATCTGGGTACTAGCGGTGTACAGCTAACGTGCCTCGCAGTTTATACTGTACCTGTTAGCGTTACAGCATTGTCAAATCTTTTTTATTTTCTTTACAAATCCTTCTATTTAGCAGTCTGTTGCAATTATAGTGATGCCCATATGTGTTAAAGGTGACAGTTACATCAAAACAGGCCAACAAAAATACAATACTGATGTTTTATTTTGGTTCACAGAGTGAAATTAGATGGTTTGGGTTGGGATTTATGCTCATGGGACGAGAGTTTTTTCCCGCTTAGTACCGTCTTCCCTGTATATCTACACAACAAAGATGACGATCTTAGCGCTCTGATGTTTTTGGGAAACAGCACCTTGACCTACTGTTGACAGAAGTAGGAAGTTGCAGCTAAAATGAAGGCAATGCTATCATGACTGTTTTTTTTTTCCAGAGCAGTTGTACATTGTCCTTGCTGGTGAATGGATGAAATATTTACGAAGGTATTACGATTTTTTTATTTTTAATCTCCCTTCTCCTTTTTGCACTTTGTCATAATGCCCAAATCTTTAATCGACTTCTATTTATATAAATATTTGAGATATATAAATCTACATCTATATATTTGTAAAAGTGTTTTTGTCAACTGCAGTAAAAATTATGAAGAGTATATTCTCGGTGAGTTGGTAGAAGGCCCCTAAACCAGCGCACTGTTGTGTTTTTTGCATCTGATCCAAACTTTGGTGAATGTTGAATGTCTGAACAACGCCTTGCAAGAGTTGGGGGTTGCTTCCCTCTCACTTCAATTGGTTCAGAAAATGGATTTCTCATCAAAACAACTTAACACTTGCTGTAAAAAATGATCTTATATCCAAGCTTTTATTAAATGATTGAAAATGGATGTCCTGTTATTTGTATATGCAACAAGCAGCTTGTAAGTTGGCAGGAAAGCAACACTTCTGATGGATGTTTGCTTGTGTCAGTGTGCTTTCCTTGGCATTATTGCTTAGCTACCTGTTGGCCACCTTCTGGCTAAACAACTCCGCTACACATAAAGTGCACAAACACTTAGTCATGTTGCTCCAGAAGAGAGATGTATGAACTTCATGCTGCCTTTTATTTATCTTTTTCTTCATCGGTGTCTGACATAGTTTTCAGTGCTGTAGAAGAGGCACATTTCTACGATCATAAGCTTTTCACAAAGGAGCTTCGACTATTTCTTAGCTTGTGTAACATTTTGACATATTTCAATGCTTAAAATCTTACCAAAGCCATCTGTAAACTGCCGTTTTCATTTTTGAAATTACTGAACTGAACCCAGCCCCACCTGCTGCCAAAACAAAATATGAGCACTGTTGCAACATTTCATACTTTTGCCCAGTTTTCATGTTTTTTTGAACACACTACATATTATTTTGATTATTATTTAGATGATAACAGTTTCACTGGCAGCTCAAATGTTAGTAACCCTATGAAAAGTGCATTTATGGTAGTATTTATGGTAGTATATTTTTAAGAAGAAATCTGTTTGTGCTGCTGATGTTCTTGGGTTGAGACTCTGCTAGAAGCTTGGCTTGCCAGGGCAAAGGCCGGCTCTAAATGCTGATAACACAGGATCAGAAACACCGTTTGTTTTCTTTACACTGTAGCCCTGCTGACAAATCGCCTCTGTTGGCAGCAAAATGAGGAAAATAATGCCATAAATGTTGCCTTGGGGGAAACCGAGTGCATAATGAGTCGTCTTTGGAACGTCCCTCTTGGTCCTGTAGTGGGAGCCAAGCTAATTCATAATCACTCCTCTTTCTCGTCTTTCAACCGGACAACCTGGGTACAAGCCTCTGTGTTGGCAAGAGTCCGCCCTGCTGAAGTGTCTTTGAGCAAGTCACTGAATTCCTAGCAGCTCCGGAGGAGGCTGAAGCTGAGCTCTGACCTCCCTGGAGGGGGGGCATGGATGCATTCATCTGAAGTAAGATAGATAAAATAAAATTGAAGCTCTTGCTCGAAAGATTAGCCAAGTGGTGTTACGGTGCCGTATTACTGCCCCTTCAATGGAAAGCATGCGTAGTTGTACACCTTTGACAGTAATGAAAGCTTAGCATGTTTTTAGCACTCGGAGCACAAAGCATAAGAAAGTCAACATTTTAAACTTTCAGCAAAAAGTGCCGTGCATCAAACTGATCATGCTTCAAACTGATCATGCTTCAGAATGATCACGCTTCAAGCTGCTGAGACATCATTTCTGGCCCAGTTGGTCCTTGAAAAAAAAAAATCCCTGCTCAGTGTTTAATCCAGAGAAAGGAGGTTGCAGGCTGTTATCAGCCGCTCCGCTCTGATCATTCTCTCCTTCCTGTGTTCCTGACTTGTCCTTAACTCAAAACTTTGTGGGCGAGGTCAAGAAAAGGATAAAGATTGCATTTTCTTTATGATACGAACAGAGCCTGCCTTGTCCAGCACTTAGCCACGCATTCCTTCTGTTCATCTTCCTTTGCAGGCTGCCAAGGCGAAGTGGTGACCTCAAAGAATGGCCTTCTACTGTAAATGTATGTTATCAATTTGGGATCCAGTCCTTTCCTCTCTTTTCTCTATAGTTTTCTTTCATTGCTCAGGAACTGTTTGAGCTGGGTCTTCTCTCTAGATCAACAGCCTAAAGATATGAGTGGAAGTGTGGTAGGACTCACAGACCATTCATAGTTTATTTACTAAAGAGCAAAATATAAAGTAAACCCAAGGGAGCATAGCTTGCACCTGGATTCACCTGGACGTCCTGTTTCATTGAAAGAACAGCTGTTTCTAATATGTGGTGCATCCAGTCTGTGCCAACCTCTTTTGGAGGGAGATTGCACATTAAATTAGCAGGATGGTGAAAATGTACGTTTAAATTTAAAAAAAAATGAATAAATAAATGGATTAAACACTGGGGGGGAAATGAATAAAAAAGATTTTGGGGGCAGTGGGGCAACTCATTGATACGTAGAAATTCAAAAACTTCCTCAATCATCCAAACAAATACAGCCAAAGTTAATGCATTGTCAGAGAATTTATTCTTGATGATTTTTTTTAATTTTGCCAACAGTGGTGATTGACGAGGAGAGTTGTGGTTTGAAATTAAAAAAACAAACAAGTGTTTTCAATCTATAAGCTACAATCATTTTCTGGCAGCCCTGGCCCGGGTAAGTGCCACTTGTCACTGTTGTGTAAAATGGATAATTTGTCCTGAAGACTGAGTCAGATGTGACGGCAGCCTCCTGGAGAGTGTGATGACTCAACCGGAGGCCGAGTTCAAAAAACCACGGAGGTCATGGAGCGGTTCCAACCAACCACGGAAAGGACGTCTGAATATTAATTCTCTCTTTACCTCCCTACAGCCTCATTATATGTAGTGCTGTAGTCAAAATGTGACTCACAATAACGGTCAAATACTTAGAACTTAATTAAAGTCTCACCCCTTGTACCAAAAATACTCGCGAAGCTGAAGATGCATATTTGAATTGTAAATGTGGAGGAGCTCTTGGAACTCTTCCAATTTTTTCTAATCTATTTTAATGGACTATTTCAACACTGTAACATTTCAAATGTAACATTTTCAGAAGTTTAAATCTTCCAAAAACATCATAGAGCGGTTTTTAAACATCTCTGCTGGATGTCGTTTGGAGCGACATCACATGCCTGAGTCTGCCTTTAAGACTCCCTGAAGAGACTTATACCCCCATTCAGAGGGTCGGGGCATTTTAACCCCCATTCACTTGCAGTCCATTGAACTTCAGCCAGGTCCCTGTATGGCCCACTATCATTCTTCCGTCTGGTTATCCTGTTCAGACCCTGGAGTTCAACTTAAAGACCGTCCGGCTACAAGGGTGTACTGAGTTTCTTTTATTTGATTCATCCAGAAGTGGGCTTTCGACCAGACGGTCGCTGGATTCAAACACCACTGGCTGCTGAAAATCTGGGTAGAAAAGGTTAACTCTCAACAACAATCGCCTAAGTGCCTTTCAGCGAGGCACTTTGAGGCTGCTCAGTGCCCAGCAGGGGAAGACGGGTGGTTGGTACCGCCGGTCAGTTCCCAGGTGTGATGCCTAATGTAAGAAGAAGAGGCGGGGAGCGGCTGAAAAAGACCATGCATGCTCAGCAAACGTTCCCTGGATGAATAATGGTGTCAAACATGTTGGTTACACCGGTGACGATTAGAGAAGATTAGACAAGTAGAAGCAATGGGCAGAGAGCAGCCTTCCAGTGGGATGCCATTGTCATAAAATCTCTCTGGTCTGGCCGGTCCCACAATCCAAACGCTGACATTCGCTCTGATCCATTAGGAATCACTGGGTGTGTAACACTGTGGGAGGTAAAGGGGCTGCAAACTTTAAACACTTGGTCATTTCAGTGCTCTCACAGTTAAAGTGTCATGTGTGATATATTGTCTATAAGGTGCTGCAGTTAAATTGAATTCAGAAAAACGTTTGGCTTATTTTCATAGACTTGTTGCCTCATCTGACAGCAGATGTAGAGAGTGAGAGAAAATGTCGGACAGGGAAAGGAGATGGCACGTGACAAAGGTCGAAACGGAGCCGAACCTCAACTGCCAGGAAGGAATTCAACTTAAAGACATGTGAAAGCCCGGCTCAGACTCACCGTGTCGCCGGTTCATGGTCGGTGCCCTGATGCGCCTCCCCACAGGCTGCTCCGCTGTTTGCATTTGAGGCTGTGCAGTTCATGAGAATCCTGCCCAAAAAAAAAAAAAAGGGCTGCTACATTATTTTTTCATGATCACTATTCCTCACAACGCACCATGTGTCCATCTTTGATCTTGCTCACATGCCCGTGCCATTTCCCAGCATCATTTTCCTGAAAAGGGGAAGATCCACCCTAACACATCAGATGTATATTGTATGTTATTCCTCTGATTTTAGGCAGCTAATAATGATATATTTCATTTGAACCACAAAATATAGCACATTTGTAACACAAAGGAAAGCAGCAGTGAGAGCGAAAAACCCATCAACGAGAATTTAGGGCCATTTTTAAAATGACAAAGGGCAAGTGAAGCCTATTTTCATGTAAAAACTCACTGAAACACTCTGAACAAATTCAGTCTCCAATTCATCATCAATTTCAGCAGCTCCCATTTTTGTCTCTTGAGGACATCACAGATGACAGCTTTGGCCCTCAGGTTTCTAGTTTCGGGAAAAAAGTTCACAACTCAGGACCAAACCGGACAAGATACAGTAATAGTGAGAAGTAATTGTGAGAAGTGGCAGGTAAAGAAATGAACCGGGGAGGAAAGGAAGATTTTTTCCCCCAGGTGCAAGTAGAGGAGGAAAGTAGATGGCGATGCGATTTAGGGTTGAATATTTAAAGTGTTCTGGGTCAAACAACATCTCTCACAGCGCCTAAGAATACGGATGGAGAAAGAATACTGACTGTGTAATAGTCTAGGCTGGAAGAATTACACTGAATAAACAAGAAGGCTATACATTTCACTACAAACACACATCCAGACAGTCAGCAGTTGCTTCTGTAGAGGAAATCTAGAGCTTTAATACACTGTAGTGCTGTAGTGAACTGAGCCAGTATACAATGGGAAAATTACACTAAATAGAATGAAATGCAAGAAATAAATGAGTGATGGAAAACCTGCAATCCTGAGGCTGTAAACCTTTATAGTGTGCAAACAGGCCTACAAAGGGTTCTGCAAACACTGTGCGTACTGCAAGACTGTGCAAAACTGCTTCTGTAGTAATAAATAATAAGAGTAAGATTTACATATGGCTCTATAGGACTGTGATGGGGAGTCCAGAGATGGAGAGTGAGGGTCAGGATGAGTCGGTCAGGATTCGGTACATCCAGCTCGATTTATTTCATCATGCTGTGTGTAACCAGCAGATGTTTCGGCCTGCTGCCTTCTGCAGTGCTTGGGCACCGAGGGACGACTCAGATGACAGAATTTATAAGCGTTCTCACCAACATTGACACCTTGTGGTCAGTTTACCTCTAACACTGCACCGAATCTCATCAATCCAGTACCAGACACAAAAACACTCAAAGAAAATGGGACGCAAAACAAACTAACGTAACTAAGGGATTATATTTTATTTAGCCTTCATTTAACCGGATAGTCCTACTGAGATGAAAAATGACTGAGCGCATTGTCTACTGAGCTGAGAATCACAGCATGAGCATAAGTGAGTTACCACACACACACACACACATACACACACACACACACACACACACACACACAACCGTCCAAGTATTTCAGATACTAAAACATCCAAGAACGCTGATTGTCATTATTGGTAAGGACAACAGCTTTCCTCAAAAAAAGTTCTACTTGCATTAATTTGCAAAGAAAGGTGATCAAAAAAGCATTCAAGTTACACTGGATTTTCATAACCTCCGTGAGCCTCTTAGCTGTAGCGTTAGCTCCTATTGGATGGCCTAATAGGGAATCTTGCAACATGAGAAAACCAAAAGATTTGAGCAGGCCAGTGTATTCATCATGTTTTTGTTATGGGTCCCATTGGAATCAAGTTGCAGCCTAGTCTCCAGCATCTTCACTAGTCCCGCCCGTACCCCGTGCTTTAATTATAAACAGGTTATTTAAATTACCAGCATAAACAAATTAGTTATCATGCACCAAAAGTGTCCAAGCATGTCACTAGGTAGTGTGATAAATGCAGTTTGCATGTAATTGAGAAGATAAAAGCTCTCGGCTCTATTCGGCCACGTCCATGAATGCCGAGGAGTTTCCCCCCCCATTGCAAACAGCATTCTTATGATAATGGTATAATGCTGGTGCTTTGGTTAATTGTGTATAGGCGATAGCGGTGGGCACCTTTTGTTGCATGCTCTCATGGGCCCAAAGGAAAGGGCTGGCAGGGATTATAACTCTTATATAGAACTTCTCAAATTCCCCTAACAACCCCACTTTCTATAAAAGGGCCACCCCATTTGCATTCAAGGAGTTGAGTGTTTTTTTTCCCCTGCTTTTTTTATTTATTTTAAATTTATGTAGGGTGAATTTTTTGCATTTTCTACTTCTGTGACATATCTCAAGCTCTTCCCGACCCGGCAGCCCAACACAGTATATTTTTGAATTGCTTAAGATGCTGCAAAAACCAAATAAGAAGCATCGATGTTGTGATTGTGTTTACAGGAGGTGTGACACCCATTTGTGTACAATGTGCCCGAAGCAAAGTTCCATCCAGTGTTTGGTGAAGTGGGACAGCAGTTTGGATAAAGTGGCACACTCTTCAATACTATAATTCAGTTTCTGACCCTGCAGTGCCCCGATTACAATTAATGCACTCATAGATTTATATATCAAATATTAATATATATGAATTACACAAGACTAAGCTATATTAAAGTGATAATAACACACACCTTAGACAGAGCATTGCTTCTAAATGTTTTTAGAAATGGCTTACATAAGATTTCTTTCACTTTTTTCTTGATCTGTGCTGTCCATAAAGACAAAGGGTACAAGATCAAATTCTGACACACTTAGACTAAGGTATAAGTATCCAATATGAGGACACATCACTATAAGATCCACAGCTGCTTAAATACAGGTGGCCCCCCTGCATTTAATTATATTTGGCTTTCTTACCACCTTTCCAAAAGTCTAAAAGACTGTCCCACTTTATCTAGCTGAGTCTGATAAAGTGGGACAAAAGAAAGATTAACTTTCAAAATTCAAACATCATATAATGTTTTGGATATCATAAGGTTTTATAGCATTAAGATATAAAAAAAAAGGTATGTCACAGAGCTTACCTTGTGATTTGGAGAGGGAGCTTGCTTTCTGGAGCTTGCTCCGCCCCACAGCTCCACACCCTGCAGGATCTCATGTGATTTTGATCATATAGTTTCTCTGCTATATTTCAGTAACAATACTGTTGCTTTTCACTCATCAGGCCCAGAAATATGTTGACAAACCATAAGGTGTCCTATATAACCTGACATTCCACCTTTGCTAAACTCACCCTATGTATTTTTTTAATAAACCAGTAAATTGGCCTACTTATAAAATCTTGGAATTCAACAGACCTTCTTAATTCTGGACAATTTGCCTGATTGTTTTGAATAAAATGTCTGTTCTTGCATTGGGCTGATTGAATATCCTCAGTGGTAACCCATTTTAAGAGGAACATTTACACATTTTATCTTGTTTTAGCCATGTAGCAGACACTTATCTAGAGCAACTTGAGTGACTGGACAGGGTATGGTGTCTTGCTCAGTGACACTTTAACAGGACACATGGCTGTTGATGGGATCTAACCTGAGACCTTCTGTTGATGGGATGGTCTCTCTAACTGCTATGGGCACCACTGCTGCTCCGAATCACCACTGATGAGACTGAAAAGCCCACACCCTGGAATTACAACAAAACAACTATAATCACATAATACATTTCAGTAGGATAAAATACAACAGCAAATCTTTGAAATATCATGCAGGTAGCCTACTACAGGGAAAAAAAAGTAGATCACAGAAAAAGATAATATATAAAGTTTTTAAAAAAAATACAAGGAACAATAAGGTCACTGAAACTCACTGTTCATTACCACAGACACGCTATAAGTCTCTAGTCTAGTCTAGTCCAGCCTATCTTGTCTTGTTCTGCCATATTATACTGCTACTATATACTACTAGACTATATTATTACACTGTACTTCTAGGCTTCTCTGTTATACTGCTACTACAGATTCTACTATAGTCAGTATAGGTCTACTTTTGGTAGTAGTGTAACAAATTGTTATTTCATTTCCAGTAATATTTTAAGCAATAAGCCATGGAGGGCCGTACTTTAACACTGATTTTAGAACAAGAGGTGCTGTAGGCATGATGCCAAGCAAAGTTACTACAAAGCACTGCGTCAAGTGACTTATTACTTTTATAAAACCGCAGTAACACAACGCAGATGTCCAGTAAGTGTTTTATTTATAATCACAACTTGCCTACTACCACTAATACTACTAATAATAACATTGAATGTTATTGCCCCGCTAAATAATATAGTTCTGGTTTCGGGTAGCGCAATAACACGTAAATAAATAAATTGTCGTGCGCTCACAGGTGTGCGTTTATTGGATATTGAACAACGCTTCCAATATGACTCAGCCAATCAGAACTGAGGACCGGTACTACGCGTTTAAAAAAACTACGGTTCCGCTCTCAATTGTGTTGGTCGGTCGTGCGCTGTAATTAGCGTCACTTTTCGATGTAAAAAAAATACTACATCTGTTTTAGAAATTATATTCTAGTTACTCGTCATTAAATGAACTACATGTTTGTTATTGCCACCTCTGAATATCAAATGAATGGTGAATTAGGCTATGTAAAACTTTATCCCGTTGACACGTGCAAACCCTAAGCTAGCTTTGCCGAGGAACGGGACAGAAGTGGACCCTCCGGGTGGAAATACTCCCACTAGTTTGATTTCACCAAGCCAAAGGATGTCAGAGCATTGGACAGCAACACCACGTGGCTCCCCTGACCGTGTACAGGCAAGGCAAATGAGTTATCCTGCTTTTTAAACGTATAACGTTGTTAGCTACTAGCTAGCAGTGTAACGGCGAATGTTACGCGCAGACTACTCTCAGGGAGCAATGCACAAAGTAATAACCTTACTTTTGAAATGAGTAACGGTAGCGCGGAAGGCATTACTTTTTGGAGTACCGAGCTCAACACTGCTTGTCAGACACTTGTGGTTTGGTAGGCTGCCTTCCTTTACCAAACAAGTAACGTTAGAAAGCATTTAAAGATGATTTCTCCACATTAACGTTACGTGGGTGCTTCTGCCATTGTCGGGTTTATTCGGGAAGTTGGACGGAAAAAGGCAGAAAAATGATATCTTGGTCTATTATCATGCCTCTCCAGCCATTTTATTAGATATCAGACACATAAGTCACGTTATTCACATAACTGTTAGGCAGGCTGGGGCTATTTTGTCAATTACAGAATGACTCAGTGACACTTTATTCTACAAGTGCACCGGACTGCCATAACGTTATTTTGCCTTAATATCTGTAGGATTTGGAAACCAGGCTAAAACCACTGAAGTCAACATTGTGATGGAATGGATTAATCAGATCAGCGGTCCCCAAAGTGTGGTCCGGGGGCCATCAGGGGTCCTTGAAGGGACCCAGAAGGCCCCCATCAAAATGAGGAATAGTTCAACTGCACTATTTTTTCACGCAACTTTGCACAATGCGACGATGGATAAGTCAGTTTACAGTGTAGACAGTTATAGTCGGCTATGAGTATGTACCAAGTTGTATCTAACAACAGATGGTTCCTTTGGAGAAAATATTAAATAGGGATTTGTGGTCTAATGTACCTATTTCTAACGGGGGATCCTTGATCCGAGGAAACCTGGGACCCCCTGGACTAGATAATCTGTATTTTTAATCATACGTTATTAATGTCCATGTGTGTGCAACATGGGGAAACCGTGACTTCCTTTCATATGTTGCCCACTAAATATCGTTTTCCCCTTTAGTTTTACTACTGTAACTATGAAGAATTATAAACCTTGTGTTCGTGACTGTAAGTATTGAAAGGGAAGAAACATCATCCCTGTTTTATTTTGTGTTTGCGTCGTGGACTCTTGTGGAGAGCCTGTGTCCCCAAAACCTTGCGCGCTTTGGGGGCTAAATTGCTGCTGCAACCGTGGCCCTTAGTTAGAAACTAGAAAACTGGAAAAACTTTTCTTCGTTCCCGAGGATCACAATTCTCCTCTCTTTTTAAAGTCACCACTAAAGTACCGGCATTTCCAACAAAAATTGGACGTGGTGGGTGCACCTTTGCGCAGCGACTGGCTCAATGCTGAGAGGCTCCTCTGGGTGCACAAAGACAGCCGCTCACAGAGGAACTTGTTCAGAGTGAACCGGGGACGCTGGGAGGCGAAATAAACAATCTCCGGACTCGAAGTAGCCACAGCCACGCTGTTTTACTCCTTCAAACACCGTAGCCCACCGTCCATCCAAGAAATACAAGGTAAGGACTTGTTTTTAATACGTTTCAGCGGGATCGGAGGGCTGCGGAGCGGGTTAAAACCCCCTTCGCTCTGGCTTCCCGAGCATGGTTGTTTTTGCAGAAAATGGCGTCATCGCCCTCTTGTTTCTGCCTGGCCGCGGTGGGGAGAGGGATGGTTTCAGAGACTTGTAGCGGCCTTTACATATGGTTTTGACCTCCTCGAAGACGATATCATCTACGACAAGGTATATTCGTCAATAGTGAATCGTCAAAATAGGAGTAGGTTCGTGATTTGGGTCGGTAGAAGGACGCGCAAAGATGGAAGGGTCACCGGTCCTGTGCGCCAAGCTGCTTCTTGGAAAAGGTGGCACGGAGCCGCAAAGCGCAGCGTTTTACATTCATAATACCACCATCCCCAGAGGCGCTTGGCTAATCCAAATGACCGAGAATGGTTTAGTGTTATTACCGAGATGGTGATGGACGTATTTATGGGACTGCTGCACCTTGTCTTTGTGTGTATTTTATTCGGGTTAGCTCGTTTTTACGCCGCACTCCCCTGCCATGCTGCAATCGTTATGAGGGGCCTCTCTTTTTACGGCTTGAAAGGTGCATTTTGTACTTGGCTTTTCCTTTGATCAAGTTAAGCTGCTCTTTTGTTGCTCAAAATAGTGGCGTTTTTAGGCTGACAATATAACCGTGTAAAAGGAGATTTTCGGGGATAATGGGGGCGATGCAAATCGTGCCATGAGAACGGCAACTGCCCTGCGCTCTGGTTCGCTGGTTGCCAGACGAGGACAGGGTGAATAAAATAAAATAAAACAGTCTTTTGGACAAATCACATAGTTTGCACAAAACTGGGGAAGTCCGGCGCTGCGCAATGCTTGTGCTGCTGCTTTGCGCAGAGCACGGTGGCAGCTGCTGTAACCGCCGCCACCATCTCGCCGCGATATTTTTTGTGTGTGTTGGCCAACCTTTTGTAAATAGTTGGGGACTCTTGGATAAAAGAGCACAATAGTATTCATGCGGGCCCTTTATGGCCTGTGAATGCGGTCCTAAGTCCCACTCCGGCTGCCCTGTCTTTCCCCGTGAGCTACGTGCATGCGTCCTAGCACTGGCCACCACTCATCCACCATAGCGAGGCCACTCGGTTCCCCATATGTATGCCCCGCTTGGTTCCTCCTGTAACCAAAAGTCGAGGACCGATCTGGTGCTGAGTGATAGGCCCCAGGCCACCACGATCAAATCGAAACAACCACAAACATCAGCCGTGGAGACTGCACCTCGCCCGCTCCGTGCACAATTTTATTAAGTTTCCTGGCGAGTTATGCAACCGCATCCCCGTAGAGCGAACTGCTCATCCGCCTATATTTTACTCGTCACCCACCACCGAATGAGTATTTCTGTGTGAAATATCTGATGAATTGGACCAGTCCCGGCGGCGACGACACTGAATTAGGAAGATATGTCATTTGCAAATCACCCAGTGCCATTTGCGTCACAGCCCGCGGCCTCGCACGCCCATGGGGGGCGATGGAGTTGCAAATGGAGACTGTGTGTGTGTGTGTGCTGACGCTACCCCAGCTGAAAGGGAACCAATAGACACGGACCCAGGCGGCAACAATCGCCGTGCGCTCCCACACTCTCGTAGTGCACCGACTTGGGGATTTTTTCTACATCAACACGGAAGATCGCATAATTCATCCGGGATGGCTAGGTTTCCATCGCCCTATATGAGATGCGTAAGTGGATGCGTTCACACTCTGGTTAGACCGGGTTCAGGGCTCGACAGGCCAGCCGGAGAGTAAGCACGGCCGGTCCTTCCTTCATGGTGCTCGGTGCATGTGGCTATTGTGGAGTCGGTCGTGTGTGGATGGATGTTTTTCCACCGGGTCGTGATGATATGACCGTAAAACCTTTATTAACAGCGCAGGGAATACGGTTGGATTAACACAGGCACATCGGATAGGCACTTACGTCGTTTTTTGTTATAGCCACAGTGCGCCACGCGTTTCTGGTTTTGGAAACGAACGTTTTATCCATGAGCACTTTATTTGTTGCTATTGCGCTTATGGGCACTGCGCATGGCTCGATCCTCCACAGAACATCGACAAGTTACTTGCAAGGCAGGAAGTCCTGAATTCCTCAAAGTAGAAAGGACATTCAAACAGTGTTGAAAATCGCGTGCGGAATAGATCTAATGTGTATTTTATCAGTGTTTTTGGTTGGTTGGTCCCAGCTCCATTGGCAAGTGTTCTGTTTGCAGGTAGTGAGCATAACAATATAAAATAGCATGGTTTTGGCTCTGAAGGCATATCAAACTATACGTCTAAAATGGTCTTATGCATATTAAACTGCAGTATTAGAGTAATATTACAATAGGCTGTACAATATTGAGATAGTGTGCAAAATGTAAAGCATTTTGTACGTGTCATATTGACATACAGGCTTCTGCTACCTAAAAAGTTTTCTTATCATCAGATGGTACAGGGATTAGGCCAGGCTTACGCCCCTATCTTGGCATATTTGTTGTTTAATTAAATGATGGTGTTCAAATCTGTTATATAAAACAGATAGGTTGTGTATCAGGCATTGGTACCAGGTGCAGTGTACAAAAACAACAAAAGCAAAAGGAGAAGTTTACCTGTGCCCTGAAACATGCTCCCTAGGGCAGAGATTCACCCCAGAAGGCCTGAGTCAGGCAGTCATGCTGCTAGAGACTATTTTTATCTTTGATAATTTAAGATTCCCAAATTACTGCACAGCTTGGTGTAACTTTTGAACCTGCATTTAGGCCATGGTAGCAATATGCGTTTGTTTAACTTTAAAATGATTTTTGAATCTTAGGTTGACTATGTTCCTGACTCTGTATAATCAAGGTTCTGGCCTAGAGATGGTTGTACATCAGTATAGGTTAGGCCTAATTAATCAGTTCAGATTAGGTCTGATACACACCGCCACACTCACCTCAAAGCCATAACACATGTACAACTCTTTGAGGAAATGGAGATGGGCAAGTTAACGTTCATCAGGAATATGAACTGGTAACTGGGACATCAGTGTGGATGACAAAGTGGGTTATACAGAATAAAAAATATCATGAAAAAACATGATTGGTCTGAATAGTTGAACAGAATTGCCCACCAAATTTTGCATTGATTTATTACCAACATTATTTCTGATAGGCTACTTGATGATTTTTGTTCCATATAAGACGCTATGTTATCTGCGTTCGTCCCGTTTGCAAGTCCTTTTCCTGCCTCAGCTTTCTTTCCATTATCTCATGAGACTTGGGGGTTATAGCAACCTGAGATTAGCCTCTCCTTATTAGAACAGAGGCCAAGATTGTCCGGCTCCGTTCCCTGAAAAAGTTTCCCAGGTATCGTTGCCTTTAAAAACAGAGTGGCCGTTGACCACAGCAGTTTAATGATGTCAGTGTATGATTCAGTCAGTTTAATGATGTAGTGTTCTGTTCAGTCAGTTAGTCAGCTCGTCAAGCCAATGTGCAAGTCAAGTCAGTCAACAAACCAGTTAACCTGTCAGTCATAACAACCAGTCAGTCAGTAAGACAAACAGGCAGACAGGCTATCAGACAGTCAGTAAGATACAGAGTTATACATCCTGCAAAAAAGATAGTCAGTCAGCCAGTTATACATTGTACAAGGCATCCAGAAAATCAGTGTCAGTGAGTAAGAGATCCAGCCAGCCAGAGACCATCAGTGAGGCTGTCAGCCAGTCATATAACCTGCAAACCAACCAGTCAGCCACCGCCAGACATTCAGAGAGCCTGCCATCCAGCTAGCCAAGTAAACCAGCCAATCCTAAATGGATGTCCTGCTGTGTCGATGGCGAAGGTGAAAACAATGAAGTTTCTAGCACAGCTCTCCACAAAGGCCTACTTTCTGTTTCCTCGGTGACAGAGACGGTTCAGACCGCTTAAGAGAAGATTCGGTCCATATTCATTCATCATTTATCCCGTCTCCTACTCTGTATGGCGACTGTGGCTTTGCCGAGGAGGGACAGACTTCCCTCATCGTGGAGATGAGATTCTCAGGTGATCCCCCCCCCCCTCAGGATTTCATGGGGCTTGTTGCTTTCCTGCCTTGCCATTTCATTTTTTGTTGTTGTTGCGATCTTTATATATCTTTTTAAAGAAAACCTCAC
>OMOV01072181.1:1590-12324 GCA_900312565.1 Beryx splendens | reverse complement strand
CCCACCCCCCGTTCTAATTTTTGAATGATGCGTCTGTCAAACCAACACTTAAATATGGGCAATTTAATAAAACACTCTTTTTAAGTGCTTCCAGACCTCCTCAATTAGTCAATTAAGCACCCATAAATGTCATATGATGTAATATTCGATATTTCAGTGTTTTTGATAAAAGCGGCCTTTTAACCTCTATAGATTATGCAATGGCACAAATAGCCAATATTTCCCATTAGCCAACTTTCCTGGTTACTCCCAGTTGTGAGTGTGTGTAAGTGTATGAATGCAAAGCAGGGCGTTGCTGAAAACAAGCATGCACGCTCAGCAAAATCTGCCCGGTAAATAAAGGTTAAAAAATTTTTTTTTGAAAAAATTGTTCAATTCATTTTGAGCTATGGAAAGCTGAAAAACAACATAGCCTATATCCGCCTGTGGACATTGTATATCAGAGCTAGATTTTATTAAAATTCTGAATGTGCTGGACGTTTCGACTATTGAGTTTTGAATCCATGTGCTTTTTTGCCTTTGTGAAATAACAGATCAATTACAAGGAAATCATATGAAACCAAACATTTAAAAAAAAACATGAGTCAGCATTTCCATAAACACAGAGGAGCTCAGCCGCTAAATTTCAGTGCACGACAACCACTTGTCGATCACCAGTAAACACCACACTCTGTCCTTCAGCAGACATGTTTTCTGCAGACACAAACAAAGCCACAAGTATATCATCACACCCTCATCACATCCAATGTGATGGCCTATGGCAGACACATTTCTTTGTGCTCTTACCGCTGTGTTTCCTCACAGAATGAATAAAGACAGGGTGACATTTAGTTTTCTCATGTGTGTTTTGTCAAATGCACATTTCCGACCAAGCTGACCTGCAACCACTGTACACACAAACTAGCTGTTGTGGCTAACAATGTCCTTTGTGCGCAGTGTACCACCCTGCGGCCCTTGTCATTGTGGCCTGGCACATGGACTTTAACTGTGTGGTACCTCCTCCAGGCTACCCAGGCTGATGTGTGCGACTCCCTTCCCCCTCTAGCAGTGGCCTACAGTCGGGGAACCCATTTCAGCAGAGGTCTCGCTGCTGCAGACACCTCTTGACATTGTGGTCTATTTGCCTCAGTGACTGTGGTTTTGTTTGTTTTCATGTTTTGAATCCTTTCCCTCATAATGCCTTGTTTTCGTCCCCTGACGTATTATGAAAGCCTGTCATCATGGTTGCAGCACTGACTTAATGGAGCTTGTTCTGTCAGCTGGATTGGTAACTATCACACGCTATTGAGTGGTGTCTGCTGCCCTCTTGTGGTCAACATCCATATTGTCTCCATCAACGGTCCAATTAAAAACAACCTCATTAAAAAGCTTGAGAACCTTTGACTCTTCCCAGCAATTCCCACTTAGATCCATTGTGGCACAATTTACAAATTAAACCAAGCTACCTAGAAATCTTTTACAATTGTCTTTGTCTCTTTGAATACATCATGAGAATATTCTCTTCAATGCTCAAGGTTGAGATATTTAATTCATTGCTTGACCTTCATTTCTGAAGTTAGTATTGTATTTCCGTCATCTTCATCATCTTCTTATTCATCTTCTTCCTAAAACTGCTTTGCCATGAAAATGCACCAAATTTTGCACACAGTCCATACCCTCATGGTAGCCCTCATGGCGGGCTACAGCAACCAATCAAATCTGAAAACTTAAAAGCCAATACATCAGAAGTAGGCTTGCGTCTTACAAACCTGCAGTTTTCACAATGACTCCATCAATATGCTAAGAAACTTTGCTTCACTGCAACCTGTAGTCAATTTTGAGTCAATCCACTGTTTTCATCAAAAACTATAAAACGAATTGACCTAACTCCTCCCACATTTTTACATTCCAACTGACACCAAACTTACTACACAGCATCTTCAGACTGTCCCCGACAAATGATCCAGACGCATTTGAAAAATATCAAAACATTTAGCTCAGCTCGATAAATGTCCAATCTTCATGAAATAAAATCTCCACAATTTTAGTAAATGTAAATAGAGCATCTTTAAACATTCGCTTTTCGCTTATGGAGCCTTCAATCTTGGTTAAAAAAAAAAAAAATTGCAGACATTTCTACGTTGTCTAGATAAAGTTTGGAAATGATCAAGATTTCATCTTAAAAACAGATTTTTTTGACACTATCCTACTGCTTCTTCAGAGAGAGACAGTCATAATTGTGCACACTGGTGATTGCCTTAGTCATACTGTGAAACAACCAGTATTCAAGCCAGTTGTCAGATGTCACAACAAGTTCATACACTGACATTAGCCTCAAGGTTGTGAGTGACGTTGAGCCCTGGGTGCTGCTGAACAAACATGACACAGTTGTTTGCACTGATGGAGGTTACACAACGTGGGAATTTGTAGCTTCTGAAGATATTTCAAGATTTGATGTATAATGTTTCTAATACCTATTCTTCCTACAAAAGGCAGCTAGGCCCCATTCTGCATTTTTCAGTCATTTCAATAGATAGATGATTATTGTGCACTGAATTTCTGAGTACCAAATATCTGCACGTTTTAGGCCTAATTATGCCAGGGCATAATCTGAGTATTTATTAGGAGGAATACAAATCTTTAATCTGTAAAGTTTATATATCCCAGGTATCGGCGAGAGTTACATGAATGACAGTTAACGCCCAATTCCGCAGACTGGAAAATGGACCATGTTTTGTTATGGAGCATTTTATCGTCAGATCAGACAACCCTTGGTAAGCAGGTTAGGTAGGAACGTAAAATCGTGTACATCTTGTTTCCGCCCGTACTCTTTGAGGGGCGTGACGCTAAACAAGGCTCGTTTGTCGTTAGCAAACAAGCTAGCTCCTGTTATCGCCGTGATACACCAGGCTCAGAATTCATGAATTGTAATAAAACTTCGTCAGACGTATAAAGTAAGTAGTTTTACATATACACCTTGTTAGTTTAGGTTACATTTTAACGGAACAGGCAGAGAAATTGCTGAGTCCGACCGATGGTCCCACCTTTGCTTTGCTACAAATGCACGTTGCGCTTGCCAGATAGTTACCATTGCCAAGCTGTGGATGCAAAATAATACTAATCATAGCGAGAATAGTATGTTGGTAGTATGTTGTAGTTGTATATGTTACTTAAAGTGAAGTGTTACTAGATGCCAACAGTCAAAGCTGAAGTGACGATTCTTGCCATGTTTTCATGCAAGTTCCTGCTTGTTTTGAAGTTTAATTTCATGTACCTTGCCCTAGGTCTAATGAGAGGATCACAAAGGAGGCGACTCAAAAATGCACCAGTGTCCCGACTGCCCAAAATCTTTCCCGTCGGCATCTAAACTCCAGAGACACCATCTGATCCACACCGGCCAGAAACCCTTCACCTGTACAGCCTGTGGGAAAGCCTTCACTCAGTCTGAGCATTTAAAGACACACTCACAGAATGTCCACCGTGCCGGTCCGACCACAGACAGGATTCTTCCTCAGGAGAATAACAGACATGACAGTAATGGTTACATCACACTGCCATCTACTGCGTCCTCCTCTCTGTCCAAGGCAAAACAGAAAAGAGACATTTTGCCACTGGATTTTTGTCTTCCCTCCTCAGAGATTGAAGTTCAACCACAAGTTATCTCAAGTGTAAACGATGGCTTAATGATTCAGAGCAGTATCTCAACTGATGGATCGTTTATGGATCCAGTAGCTCAAGATAAAGTTGGTTCTGCAGCTATGGACACATCAATATGCAATACCCACAATGGATACACCTGCAGTGTCTGCTTGATGTCATTTAGTTCACCTCTGCAGCTGTGGATTCACTCACCAGTTCATAAAAATGCAGAACAATACGAGAGTGAGATATGTGGCCAGACTTTCTCTAAAAAGGGCCGCTTGAAGATGTCCCATGAGCGGGGCTCCTACAGAGACAAAGTCACTTTGAAACACCAATGCGCTACTTGTCTAAAAAGCTTCTGTTCACCGTCCAAATTAAAACGGCATTTTCTCATTCATACAGGACAGAAACCCTTCTCCTGTATGATCTGCAAGAAAGCCTTCAGACAGGAAACACACTTGAAATCCCACCTAATTACAGCAAAAATATGTTCACAATCTCAAAGCGCCGAGAGGAAAACACAGACGTTTTGCAATGACAGTCAAAATTCAGGTGTGGAGTCTCAGTCATCACTCCTACAACATCCCTCCAGCCACGACCCCGCAGTGAATTCGTCAGTGGAACTGGAGCTGCAGTGTAAAGTGAGTGTAAGTGCTACACAAGACCTGGGCAAGTCTGAAATGAAGTCCGAAATCAAGTCCGAAGAAGCCATAAAACCAGAGGAGAGTTTTAATAGCAGCAGTCAGCATCAGAAGAGTGTTTGCTTAGAGACATTAAATAAGTCTGTTGAACATGAGCAGCATTATTTGGCCCATAAAGAATCAAAACCATTTCGGTGCACTACCTGCGACAGGTCGTTTCACCTGGAAGTTAATTTAATTCATCATCAGGACATTCACAAGAACCAGAAAGGATTGCGAAGTCATACCTCTGCGGAGGACATGAGGAATAATGTGTCACAGTCAGCGCACATGAAAACCGAAGCAGTAGCGAATTCACCCGAACCCAGCCGTGCAGATCCCCTTGACCTGGACATCATTGTTAAATCAGAGACATGGAGTGAAAATTGCATCGATCACAGAGATTCTCCTCTCCAGGATGTTAAGTTGACTACATCACCAGACCAGCGGAGTGTAACACGTCAAGCCACCGGCCAGCAGCAGAGAATAAAGACGTTATGCATGGCACATCAGTGCCACGCATGCTCTAAACATTTTCCATCTCTGTCAAAACTTCAGAGGCACATGCTGACTCACACAGGACAAAGGCCCTTCGGCTGCCAGATGTGTGGAAAGCGATTCCGTCAGAAAACACACTTGAGGGTTCATTGCCGTACTCACCTCTGGTCCAAATATCACAAACAGCGATCATTGTATATTAGTCGGCCTCCTTCTTGCATAGCTAGATTTAACACAAAGCCTGCAGCTGACGTCCCAGTGCGAGAAATGTTGGTAGATAGTAAACATTTTGAGAAACACTCTGGCATCGGTGTACTCTCTGAGAAACGGCTTGATCGGACCCCTTCTCAGCTAAGTGTGTGCAATGACAGCAATAGAGAACCACCATTTTTACCGCCTACCTCGCAGAAAAACGATGTGCAGTTGAGTAAAGTTTCTAAAGCGACTGTGAAAAAGAGACCGACTGCTAAAGCAATGCAAAATCCAAGCAACATGCAACACAAGTGTTCCCAGTGCTTTAAGTGTTTCCCCTCTGCCTCTAAACTGCAAAGACATGAGATGGTGCATACAGGCTTGAAACCATTTCAGTGTCTTGTGTGTGGGAAAACATTCAGGCAGGCTCCACATCTGAAAGCCCATGAGCAAACTCACTATAAGAGGAGACCCCTCACGCCCGTTCATCAACAAGGGAAGATTAGTAAATTGAAGAGTCAACAGCAGCTTTACCCAAGGATCAAGATCCATATTCCACTTAAGAAAAATTCTATGAGAATAGACGCAGTGCATTCACAATATGCAGATGCTTTAAACATTCAAGGAACAACTGAAAAGTTCTCCCCCAAGAAGGAAATAGCCATCACAAAATTGAACACAAAGACCAGGATTAAAAACAAAGTATCTTATGGTAATAGGAAAGCACACATGTGCCGAATATGCTATAAGAACTTTGCTACTCCGTACAAGCTATCCAGACACTTGCTCACCCACTATGGGATAAGGCCGTACAAATGCTGTTTGTGCAGTAAAACCTTCACACAGCTTAGCCATTTAAAAACCCACGAGCGCAGTCACAGACGTGATAACAGGACATCAGATTGTGTTCAAGGAGAAATGCTTAGGACCAATCACCTCCAGGGTAAATATCTTGATAATGGCCCCGCATCTGAAACCTTTATGTCTGCGCATTTTAATGATTGTAAAGAGGATGTGGTGAGAGAGCAGCCCCAGTCACATTATACCAGTGCTGGTCATTACTTAGTCACTGATGGGCTCTTTTCTGATTGCTCTGAGGCAACAGACACCGAATGGCTGGCAGGGCCAGAAGTAGCCCTACTAGAGGAGAATATGGAATCGGAGAAGAAGCAAAGAGAAAATTGTAATCAGGCTCCAGAGCTTTATAGTCGCTCATCGTTTCCTCCTGAACATGCCTCTGAAATTTACAGGCTGGTCCAAAATAAAACAGCGGCAGGTCCACCTTCGTCACAGCAGGAAGAGTGGGGCGTACCTGTTACGGCTAATTCAGACAATCACAAGCTGCGCAGTGAGGGGCTTTTGAGTTCTGTGGTTGAGAATCAAATCCAGGCAGATTTTCCAGATTATTACTGGTGTGAACCACTAATCATGTTTGAATGTGACAAGTGCACTGGGAGTTTTGAGACGGAGCAGGATCTTCAACATCATATTTGTAACACTAGAGGTAAACCTAAAATGGCTCAGTCAGTCCCAAAGTATCACTGTGATATTTGCTTCAAGAAGTTTGTGTCTCCCTCTAAACTCGAAAGGCATTATCTTATCCACACAGGCCAGAGGCCGTTCAGGTGTGACGTTTGTGGCAAAACGTTCACACAATTAGCACATGTCAGAACACACCAACGGACTCATTGAATACAAAATGATACTGCATATTTTGTGGTTTTGGAATAAAATGCCCTGTATTGATGAACATGATGTGTCAAATATGATGATGATATATGTAGTAAATATATTAAAAAATAGTCCATATTTTTAAATTATATATTTACTACATACATGCTTTTACTTGATTGTGCTGATATATTTGAACTTGATATGTCAATATTTTATTGTATTTTACATAGTGACATTTTCTTTCATAAAGGAAATTCTTGTATTTTATTCCAAATTTTATTTGCCTTTCTTTTGAGTTTGAAAATGTAATTTGTATAATTAAATATGCTCTAAATTCAATGCTCTAAAAAAGAATACACTCGTGGTAAATGCAAAATAAATTTGTGTATATATAATATACATACATATATAAATTATAAAAATATTTAAACACAACAGTTGCCTTTTTTTGTGGTTTGTTTTTAGAAAGAATGAGCCAATACAGTGTTATTTAATCCACGCGTAGCTACAGTAGGAACCAAAGACATGTGTTCGTACCTCGGGACAGTTATCCAGACGTACCCATGCAGGAAGTCAGTCGCATTCAGCGCGTTTTGCCTGTGTACATGCGTAACTAGCCAGCCAGCGGTGTTGCCATAGATGCTGTAATAAAAATAAAGGTTTGTGAGTTAATTTTATCATCATATTTTTGTATACGTTCTGGGATTAACGGGCGACATACAATGCGATCAAAAATTATTTCTGAATCAATTGTATCTATCGCTGCTAGCCTAGTTTTCCATCTGAGAGAGCTAACCAGCTAACGTCGACTAGCATTAATAACTGCCAGGCAACTTATCTAGCTGTGTCTTAAGTTAACGTTATCTTCACAGTATGGTGGAGGAATGTATTACTACTTATATCGACCAAGTCCGTTATTTTAATGTCCAACATCGCATACGTTAGACTTTTCCGCTCTTCTCCAGTTTAGTCAAGTGTTGTCCAGTGAACTTGTTAACTTGTAACATACGAATTCAGTAACGTTAGCTAGAATAACGAGCTATTTTGTGTTGATTAATGCTTTTTACCGTTGCATTACCCTCTCCTCCGGACAGTGACCTCTGTAGCTGGTTGAGACAGCCATCATGGAGAAGGAAACACCTGCTAAAAAAGCTGCAGCACCCTCTGTGTCTCAGATTAACGCAGAATACGTCACGCAGGTAACTGATACACGAACACAGCACAGGTGGTTCATATTACGAGTTGAAGTGGACGGTATTTTCACAGAAGCTTGTTTGTTTATATTGTTAATACGCTGATGAATTGCAACTCTGGTTGTATTTAATGAGGGTCTCAACTGGAAGAATGACGTAGCCACAAGCAGTTTTGCCCACTGAGTTATAATGAATCAAATGCAACAAGTAGAAAAAAGCACGCTCATCCAAAAACATTAAATACTAGGTGCTGGACAGAGGAACAAGTGTCTGAAAAGAATACAGTCCGCACACTAGCAGTATACTCCCAGGAACAATTTAGTATCACCTGTGTGACGTTTCGGGTCAAGCCCTTCTTCAGACATCAATCAACATTGAATCAAATGGTCATGTTAATGTTGTTAAAGGGAGATTTACACTGAGTCTGACAGCACTTTGGCCATTGAGAGGTTATTTAAGGTGGAGGATTTCTCCAGAATCTCCCCCAGCTGATATTGAACCAGAGGACTGAGGAGATGAAGCTCTAGCTCTTCCTGCTCCAGCACAAACACCTGGGGCAGTAGCTGAACTGTCATAGTGGTATTACATGAAGGCTTAGAGTTCTAATAAAGTGCTAAGTATCAACAAACAAGGAATTAAGAAAGTGTTAATAAGGAAAAAAATACTGCAGATTCCGTCACACAGCTGGGTTTGACTAGCACAAGTTTGAAAATGAAAGGGATAGTAGTCTTTGCATCGGTTGTTCCACCCATCTCTAGTTTGAGATGACAATTTTTTTCTCCACAGATGAGCGCTTGTGTTGAGGATTGGTACAGTACACCATGTAGAAGGCATGCAAACAAGTTTACAGCTCGAAAAATGTGATCGAGGATTAAGTGTCTGTTGATGCTCCCAGATTTCCCATTGTTGATGTTTTTCTTCTCATCCCTTGTTTTAGTTGGCTAATAAATACTGGGCTCCCCATGTCAAGAATAAACTACCCTTTGACCCAAAGGTGAGTTTCTTACACTGCTGCATTTTACTCTACTCAAGGTGCTAAGCCATGTATTTTTGGTAGTGAAACTACAGTAAGAGGCAGACAGGTATATACAGTACACACAGTATCTAGTCTTGATGCTGGAGCGAGTGTGAATCAGGAAAAAGATTGTTGAAAAGCCTGAACCAACACACTCATAACTGCCATTTAACCGGTTATTATTGTTTCTTTTATCACAATAATTGGTGAAGAGGCAGTATATAAAAATTGCTGCTTTTAGAAGTCATTTCCGATTACATCAGTGGGGCCCAGGAGTGTTTTAACACTGTTTGCCATCTGTTTAGGTGTTGGAAGATGTTTATGAAAAGGAGATTCTCAAGTCCAAGTAAGTGAATACAACATGTCTGACTTGAGCTGCCTTGCTTTACCCGATCGCATTGCCATTTTAGAGATTTTTTTAAATTTAATTTTGTATTGTGTTCTATATATTTCCAGATTTGCCATCAGAAAAATCATGCTGCTTGAGTTCAGGTGGGTTGTTTGACGTCCTTACCTGTTGTTCAATAGCCTACATCACCACTTGGTTGACAGATACTAATTATGTTGTTGTCTTTTAGCCAGTACCTTGAGAACTACCTGTGGGTGAACTATACTCCCGAAGTGTCCAGCAACGCCTACCTCATGTCCATTTGTTGCATCGTCAATGAGAAGTTCAGAGAGAACGTCCCAGCTTGGGAGGTAAGAAACACTTGGTGACCCCATTTTTCAGAAGAGAGCAGAATTATTCTAATCACTTACACAGTGTGTAAAGGTGCGACATTCACCGTCTCGACACGTGCCATGCAAACTGATGGCTGTCCAAACCAGTGTCTTCTCTTCTCCTTGTCGTATCTCAGGTGTTCAAGAGGGGGCCGAGCCATTTCCCATTCTTCTTCAAGTGTGTGATGGAGGCTGTTCTGACGGGCGAGGAGGCTGGTCTCACTCTGAAAGAGCAAACTGTGCTGCTGGTCTTCCTGGACCACTGCTTCAACAGTCTGGTGTGTACGGCTACACCGATACCCACGGGCTTTACTCACCCCCTGGGGAACTACAGATTTGGTTGATATCAAATTGTGTTTTGGAATTGTGTTAAGCTGCCCTGAGACTTTCTACATATTGGTACCACTATCTGGCTTACTAGGCCTGGCAAAACCATTAATATGTTAACAGCTTTTAAAAAACTATGAGCAACTGCAGCCAGTCTTGGCTTCTGCACTGCACCGGTTACTGCGTCTGGTGACCGACATCCCGACAAAGCTGAAAGGAATCTGACTAAGACATTTAGATGACTCAATAAATCAAAAGATTGAGCATAAATCTGTTAACCAGGTAATCAGATAAATGTGGTTACATGACTATTTCAGTCAAAGCACTTCCTTAATTAGTTTAGTGTTCATGTAAACATACGCGCTGATATGTGTATGTTTACACTGATGTCTGTATAGAAGCAATGCCAAAATGTGTTTGCCTTCCCTCCCAAGTTAAATGTGTAAAATAAGGTAATTGTTTGTCACATCCACAAGGTGGCAGCAGTACACTAGACTGTACACTTTGGGTCACTGCTCCCACCCATCTGTATCCTCCACAGCCGCATTAAACCATGGGGAGTCACTGCGGATATCTCACTCTCAAATCTGCTGTGATAGCCTGCTGCACTCTGATTGTATCCTGTAAAGCCTTCTAAATATTTTAGTTGCAGACTTTTATTAGGGGCCGAAGTGTAATAAAAATCTGTCATAAACAATACATTTTGACAAGTCTCTCTCTCTCTCTCTCTCTCTCTCTCTCTCTCTCTCTCTCTCTCACCCCTCTTCTCTTTGTCCCCACACCACTCTCTCTCTTCTCCCACGTCACTCCGATC
>OMOV01072022.1:2910-15063 GCA_900312565.1 Beryx splendens | reverse complement strand
CTCTTCTCTGCTCTTCTCTCCTCGTCTCTTCTCTTCTCTTCTCTCCTCGTCTCTTCTCTTCTCTTCTCTCCTCTCCTCGTCTCTCCTCTCCTCTCCTCTCCTCTTACTTCTCTTCTCTTTTCTTCTCTCCTCCTCTCTTCTTTTCTCTTCTCTTCTCTTCTCTTCTCTCTTTCACTGTTGACACTTTCAACCTAACATGCGAGCTCACTCATTATCATTCTACGGTCCAACCGCTCAAGCGTCAGAGAGGAAGTACGAACACAATGGCGATCTCTCCCCCCTCCGCCGCTACATTTCAATGAAAAGAAATTTGCAACTCCCACACATCTGAGTCAATAGGGAGACGGGACAAAAGTTAAGAAGCCTAGTCTTATAGGTGAAAGCTCTGTTCTTTATTCAAATGGAGGAAAATTATTTTCTCACAGTGTGCTCAGGCACATCTTGGAGCATAGCTAGCTTAGTGCCGAGCCTGGGCTCAGTCTGTGAATGTTTTATATACTGGCTCTGCATTATTGATGGGCCTTTTATAAGTGCCATATTGAGATCCCCACTCCCTCGACAAGAATATCCCTCACTGTCATCCATTAAGAAGCCAAAGATCTCAATTTAAATCAATTTTCATTATTGAGAGCTTTGCGCTGGCCCCGAGCCCCACGCTGCGCAGCACAGTGGAGATCTGACTTGGCCTCGCCCTCGCCGAAGCCTCTGGTGACCTCATCGTCTATAGAGGTGCTCCAAGATTAAAAGCACTTTTTGTTGAACATCCTGACCTCCTGTACGATATTGCTTGAGAGATTTAAGGGAGGTAATACGTGCATCAATCATGTTGCTTTTGAAATACTCCCCAGAGATATTCTGCCGATCCCTGCAGTTGATAAATGGGGACAGATTGAACAGATTGAAATGTTCTTTTCTGAACATCTCTTTTTTTTTTAACTCTCTCTCACACACACACACTCTCTCTCTCTCTCTCTCTCTCTTGCTCTCTGTCTCTGCGTTTCTCTGCCCCCCCTCTGTCTTTCTCGCTCCCTCTCCATCTCTCTCCCTGTGTGTTGGTTTGTGTTTGTTGTCTTGCTTGTAATGCATGTTTGCTTCATAACTGCACTTTTTTCCTTTATTTTTTATTTACCTTTTGTAGTGTAAACTAACACCTTGCCTTGCTGTCTTGTCATGGAAGTGGCACTGTTCAAACCTCCCTTATATGTCCTGTCTTTTATCTCCCAAGCTCACTATCTGGATAAGGTAGTGAAAGGTATGGCATTCCTCCTTCCTTCTATTTTGCCCTCCTGTCACTGTAACTCCACCCGGCATTGACAAATCATGTACACAACACCACGCTCTTCCCCTACATTGACATATGCAAACACTGTGCACCTCCAGTCACCCCAAACAACTCATTCTAAAGATCCCCACCTCCCATCAACTTTTTTGCCATATTGTCACACAGTAATCTCCACTTAGCACTTTCGCACCTGGTGAATCACGTTGTGCTGCTTCTTGTAGGTGTGGGGTGTTTGGTTGGTGTGTAGCCTCGCTCTCTCAATATGGGGATGTTGGGAAGGGGGCTCCATAACCTATGCCATGCATTATGGATGAGTGTGCAGCTGTGAGCGGGGCCTGATAGGTGCTGAGGCCGCATCCTCTCTAATTAAAAGAGTTCATGCTCTGGTTGGTGCAGCGCAAGCAGGGGTTGGAGGCTGTGCAGCAACCCTGCCTCTGCCTCCAGCGCCCTCAGTCTCCCTCTGTCCTTGGTAATGGACCACCTGGCATGAGAGTGGCTGCCGCAGGAGTCCTCCGACCACTTGCGGCCTCACGTTTGGAGCGGTTTCAGACAGGCTTGTGGAGGGCTCAGCAGGGGCCCCTCTCTGAAAGGGCTGCCAATTAAGTTGAACCAGTGCCAACGGAGAGCGGATCCTTATTTATCCTTGTAATAAGCATTTGGACCTAACTAATCATCTGTCTACGCTGTTGGTCTAACCGGAGTTGTTTGTTCATTTGCTCAATAAGAGGCCAGCCTCTGTCTAAATGTGTCTAGAAGGCAACAGGCTTTCTAAAGACATTAGCCTTCAATAGTGAGCCCCTTTCTCCAGGGACCCAAGCAGAAAATAGAAATGGGACTATTTATTTTTGTTACAGTTTTTACTGCTCCACAACTTGCCCCTATTATTCAATACTGTGTATGATGGGTGCTCATTTTGTTATCTTCTTGTGTTGCCATATGCTGTATAGAGCCCTCTTTAGTTCAACAGCTCTTTAGTTTCTACTATAAAAAGTTTAAATAAATGGCAGCAATAACACTCTCCTTTATAAAGCACAACTGTTGTGTGCTCCTGACATGTTTCTTGATTCATTCATGAATGGACAGTCAACATGTGTAACAGCTTCGTTACACATTTATATCACACTTATTTAACACGTTTACATCGTGGCTTTCTAGGAACAGTTTTGCCACAATTGCAGAAGGGATGGGGGCATGCATTGGTAAAAGCTACCGAGTCAATCTAATGGTACATTAAATTGAAAACTAGTTCTGCTTTGGGGGACTTTTATTTTGAAGTCTTTATTACGTTGATATGGCACGTGTAATAAATCTTCTATAAATGTTGACTGTTCATTGATCCATGGGCGTATCATGAATCGTGTCATGATCTGTCTTCACTGTCACGTGAACCCAAAAGTGTTACTTAAGCGTCGCTCTGAAAAGCAATGGTTTTCAACCATTTAGTCAACAACAACCATCTGTTCTAGGTGCGGGCCCGACCTTTTCTCTTCCTAAATACTTACCTCTTTTTCTTTTACATCACGGTGCCTTTCTTTAACTGATGTTCCTCCATTTAATACATGTCTCCCGGTAACTATCCCTCTGTTTCTCTGTCTGTCTTCCTCTCTTGCTTTCTCAGTCTCTTTCTCTTACTCTCCCTGTGTGATGTAAGAGCAGTTAGACAGCCGCCCTGGTCTCTTTGGTTGAGAAAAATGGGTCAGCTCAGCATCCTGTCTATCCAGGCGGCTTGCAAACAACACAAAGTGTGACAGACTTTTACGTTTGATATCTTGAGATGTTACCCTCTGCTCTGCCTCATTGTGGGGATAGGAATCATAAGGCACCAGATAAACGCCAAACAGAGCTGGAAAAACAGGCGGGGGAGATAATCCTCTGATTTATGCCCTTGTGAAGTCCTATCCAGAGAGAACGAGAGGAATGTTTCACCTGTCGTTCTGCTCCAGCCTGCTTTTTGCTCCCTTGGGGTCACATGCCCGGGAACACAGTTAGTACAAGCAAAGCCCTCGCCTGCATAATGCTATCGAGCTCAGCCTTATGCACTCCCTACCCTTGTTTTTTGTGTTCTGCTTCTTCTAATGACAGAATGCACACTCTCTCTCTGAAGGGATAATCGTATTGATCGCTCAGAACCGTCTCAAGAACAATTTATCCAAAAAAAGGAGTGCAAATAACGACATAGAACTGTTTCAGTGACTAATGCAATTTTGTTGCGATTCATTCTGTTTTGCAGATGACGGTAACGGTGACGCTCCGATCATAATGATGGTCACATTTGAAAATACATGAAAACCAATCCAATTATACGCAGGGATGCCAGCATATAGACCAATGCTCTCATTACCCGGCTTTAGTACCATAGATACAAGAGGCCAATCTACTGTAGTAATGAGTGAATATTGATTTAGAAGATCCCTCTTATCTGATTTTACTGCAAAGGGATATGAGGAGCTTCACAAAAGGTGTATCAAATTAATCAACTTCAGCTGAGGGCCATTATTGCCGCCCTCACCCGTTTAAAATCTTTAAATGCCTTTAGTCTATTGCTGCCGGAGAAATATTAGCAGCTGCCATTGACAGTCTTGTACTGCCATTGTTTTTATGTTGTTTTTTTGTTTGTTTTTTCAGATTCACTGACAGTCTACAGTATGTATCTGTGTTACCCATTAAAGCTGCTCTGTTTGATATTCTGTGCTAACCTCTGTCTTTGTGAATATGTCCTTTTGTCACACAGAGGGCTGCCCTGGTTTGTGCAATGGAAATGGTAGGTGCACTCTGGGTAACAATGGCTGGTACTGCGTGTGCCAGCTGGGCTGGAGGGGCACCGGCTGTGACACCTCCATGGAAACTGCCTGCAGTGATGTCAAGGACAACGATGGAGGTAAAATCCTACAACAACAAACAACAAAGCCTTCTGACATTGGCCCAGCATCAGCAGGGACTCTTAACTACACATGATTTGACTTCAAATCAACAGCCATCACGTTGTCTGCCCACTAAGTAGAGATGAATAGGAATATGCCTGTCTGTTGCCTGTCAGGCTTGGTTGTACAGTTGTACTCCCTATGCAGGTGAGAATGAGGAAAAGCTTCGAGTCAGTATCATCTGGGCAACAGGTTTTATTAAAGAGCAGTGTGGCTGGCCCGAGGCCCCTAGCATGCGCTGGCCCCAAGAGGAAGCCCCTGTTTGGCCCTCTAACTAGCCCCGAGCGGAGCCAGGCACACACAGAGAGCCAGCCAGGGGGCTGCACCACTCTGGAGGCCAAGTTAGAGACGTGACTTCCTTTCTTCCAGACCTCGTTCTGGGCTTGAGCTATGCACTAGCATCCCTTATTTATGCAGGGCTGTTTGTCTCCCCATCGCAGTGCTGGGACCACAAGGCTCACAATGGCAAAGACAGGGTGCTACCAGGGATTTGACTGACTCCTGACAGCACGGTTTATTTTTATCACCCATCTGGCCAGATAGGCCCCTGAAAGCAAAGGGTAGGGAGTCCAATGACCCACTTCAGCAAAGTAAAGTGCATCGCACAGCAGCTCTCTCAGTCTTGAATTATTTCATCTAAATTACAGATGGAGAACTATGAGCAATACTAGAGGTGTTGAAATGTTCTGCAGGAAGAGACATGTATGATAAGAGATGTGGCTCAAATCATGCAACGAAACAGCAATCAAGATGAATAATTTCTCACTGACTAAAATATATATGCTCAGTTTTTTTTTTTTTTCTTCTGTCTGCGTGTCCAGGCTATTGTTTAATGTGCGAGTGTGTGTGACTTGTGTGACCTTGGCAGATGGCCTGGTGGACTGCATGGATCCAGACTGCTGTCTGCAGGCGACCTGTCACACCACCTCTCTGTGTGTGGGCTCCCCGGACCCCCTGGACATCATCCAGGAGACACAGATGTCCTCTGCACAGAGCAACCTGCAGTCTTTCTACGACCGCGTTCGCTTCCTGGTGGGCAGGGAGAGCACCCACAGCATCCCCGGAGCCAACCCCTTCGATGGCAGGTGAGCGACTGCTGCTGGCAGACAGAACCCCCGTTATTCTCCTGGGAAGGATTTTCTGAGCCTCAGTGTTGAATAGATTTCACATTTTTTGAATCAGGATTTTTCATTTTTATTAGATCATACTTATTCCTCTGAGTCAGGCGAAACAATAATTGCTGGATTTCATTGTTTTTACATTATAATTCAGATACTTGGCAGATTGGTTTGTGGTTGCATAGACAGTTACCTGGCTCTGTTCATTTCCATTGTGATAGTGATCAAGTGTGAATGTGCATTACAGCAGACATCTTTTTTTTTTATAGTAATGCCATTTCAAGTGCAAGCACAAGTCAATCAGTGGATTTCAATCTTAATCTAGGCCAATGCTATTACATTGCTTTTGCTTATTGCACTGATAGACCTAACAGAATGTAAAATGTATGCTTTTCTGAGCCAGACTGATATGCCTGTGCAGGGGGAGGGGAGGCATCTATATTGAATGGAGGCTGGGGAATGGGCAGGCACTGGTGCAATGCATAGTTTAGAAGGATGATGGACAGAGGATGATGGACATACATAGAATGTGGCAAATAGCAAGGAGCATTCCCTGGCACGGGAGGCATCTCATATTCATGTATTGTGATTACTTTTACTGTAATCCATCTGAGGCCCACTCCCCGAGGCAGAGCTCACGACACCCCAGCCATGGAATCTGAGATGCTTTCATATCAGGCAGGATGGCTGTCAGAGTCCCATAAGATTCCCCTGCCTCTCTTTTTCTTTGTCTCCTTCTCTCTTCATCCTTAATCGCTTGTGAGTCTGTCACCTTATTTGCATCCCTCTTGCTTATGGATCTCTCTCATCTTGGCTTATTATACTCCCGTGAAACAAACACAAACAACAATCAAACAGAAAAAATAGGTTGCAAATTTCGCAATTTCTTTGTCCCTAGTGACAAAATTTTAGAAAAAATAATGTCAAAGAAAACAGACACGTCAAAGAAACTTTACAGTGTGGAGTTGTGTACCAGGCTTTTTTCTGTCTCTTCTTTTCAGATGATGGCAAAAAGGTGGTGGTTTGAGGCGTCCCTATTTTTAGTCCAGCAGAGCTGTTGCTTTGTTCTTGGAGGGGAAATTGATGTACTGAAGTACCCCTGCTCAAGCGGGATCATTTCCTTTACTATAATCTGCAACACAGTACATCTTGGGTACTTGTTACAGTAAGATGTGCAGAAATGATGTTTGCTGTTTGCTAACTTGATGGCACCCATCTTACCCCTCCCTCTCTGTTTGTCATAAAAATGTTTTTACCTCTGAAGTGTCCCCATTACGGTTGTCACAATACTAGAACTTCTAACTTTGATACAATACCCAGGAAAGTATTGATATGCAATTCCATTTTCGATAGCAGGAAAAAATGAATTTTCAATCTTTTAAAAAATATATATTGTTTTGATGTTAAATATATCCGACAACGCAGGGGGAAATCCCGGTGCAAACGAGACAGATGGACAGACAGACGCACGCTTCTCCATAATGTAGGCCCGACAAAGCTTTGCACTTGCACAGCAGATTGCCCTGCTCAGCCTATCAGAATACTTTTAGCTTGTTAAAGCAACAGACCAGTGATAGGGAAAATCAGCATGGCTACAGTTAGTGGATTATTATTGACAGAATGATTGTAATCGGACATTTCAACGTCCGGTCAAGCCTTCTGAAAAAACGGACAGTCCGGTCGAAAACCAGGCATCTGGCAAACTTACTTGGTAACGTATGTTGTGCGGCTGTGGGCAGCGGTGCAGGGTGTGTGTGTGTGTGTAAGTGTGTGTGGCTGGTGGAGGCGGAGAAATGATATGTTTGTTTTCTCATTAAGAGGAAGCACTGCCGGTATCCATACTGTTGCAAATGAGTATTGTATCCATTTCAAAATTTTAGTATCGATACTTATCGAAGTATCGATACTTTTGACAAGCTTTTTCCCCATTTAACTGGCTCTTTTATCCCTCATATCTGTGTATAGTCAGACATTACAAGTCACTCAATTTTCAATAAGAAAATGTCAAGATGTTACATGAATAGCATGAACTGTCATCAAACTCAAAGATAAGACTGCCTGTTTTTCAGCTTAACATTTTTCTGGTCATGCCAATTGACTCTTGAGAAAAAACACTTGTAACACAATATGTGACATTTTCCCTCATTGACATTTTTCTGGCTTTCAAGAACCACTCAACATTTTGAAGTTCTTCACTGGACAGAGAAAGAGGCGTAGAGGGTTGAGTAATACTCTGTCTCTCTCCCAAGAAAATGCAGCCATAAATAAGTAAAGAACGAGAATCCAGAGATGAGCTGCAAGATTGGAGGCCTCGGCTCACCTAAAAATATCAGTGATAATCTATTATTCATGCCTGGTATTCATTCCCCACCCACTGACAGATATGAGCGGTGATGACAGGGGGCTCTGGGCTTCAGATGAGCCTTACAGGCATGGTCTCAGCATCTTCCTGATATGCCTGCCCTGGTCACCCGATCATCCCTTTATTGATCCACTAACCACTTCCTCATGCTAGTAGACATGTTAGACTGCTATTTCTGATGTCTCCCACCACAAAAAGCTGCAAAGGTGCCACTGAATAAAGCATCCGCCACTGCATAAAGCGTCCGCCTCTCCACCGTGACACACAATACAAGAGACTGCCAGGGCCCAGCACTGGTTGCTGACTAGAATAGTAAACAGGGGCTTTGTCCATGGAACAATTTGGGCAAAGATTGATAGCGGGCTTACAATAGTGAGGCAGAAGCCATTCACCTCGTTTACTGGCTTGTGCTTTTATCATTTTATTACTAACTCTCTTTTATTAGCATTAGACCATTAGCGTAAGGGAAACCTTCCCTGGTCAAGTTGTTTGCTTTCTTCTTCTCAGTGTGCTCTCTCTCCCTTTTAGCAAGATTATGTATTTGGAGAGCTACAAATGTATGCAGATACCTCCTAATTTTGTGCTGTTTAGCCTGCCGTGTAACATACAGGGAGGGAGAGAGGGGGCTGCAGTGACATTCTTATATTTGCCACGGATTCTACCCTATAATCAAGTCATTTGCGTGGGTAATGATGTTTTTGTTGCTTCTGCGGCGATGGTGCCATTTATTACCCTTGCTTATTGAAAGTTCCCTATACTTAAACCTGGCATGCATTTTTGCCTCCAGTGCTTCTGAGAAATGTTGTTCACTCGAAAGTACAGGGCAGTTAGCTGATTTAATACAACCTAAAACAGGCAGAATTTCCTGCTGAGCCTGAGAGCTTCAGCTCTACGTTTTTCAGAACAATATGTCCTCACTTTGTCCTCACCCCTGGACCGGATTGTGTGCGATAAACTGGCGGTTTAAGACGTCGTAAAGTCCCTCTTGACTTTGTGAATTCTCCTGGACCAGCGGAATCTCACATGGCGGCAAGTTTCCGGAGCGGAGGCTTCACGCTTCCTTTGCTGCTCCTTCTCTCTGCCGTATTTGATGTCAATATTTAAATCATTTGTCTTGACAGCGAGGAATCATCTCCCCATGTGGTTCGCAGAGGCAGGGAGGAGATAGTTCCACTTTCACGGCTCCATCTTAAGAGAATGTGGATGATTGCTTGTTCAAACAAGACTTTGTAAAATAAACTGTCGGCATGAATGATTAATCGTAGACAGCCAGGCCAGTTCTGGGTTAACTTTACTAGTAATTCTATGTAAATGCAGCCAGATGGATCTTTGGGCGTGGGCACAAGGATTCAGAGCAGTATCTCCTTGCTTGTTTACAGAGCAGTGGTGGACAGCCAAGGTCTTCTGAAGGGGACCCGGCCTAATTAACATAAAACTAGGTTCCTGGGGACCAGGATAGTGTGGGGTGAATGATCTTGCCTCTGGTAAGGACATGTTGAGGGCAGCCACTAACACGCTAGTGTTAATTGTTTCCAGTACGTGGCAATGTTTAAGACCCAAATGTATTAAAAATAGCCATGGTCTAATGATATTGTGGCAGTGAGGCATTTGTTTGGGGAGTGATTTTTCTGCAAACTACTACAGAAACGAGGGCTGACCATGAGCCGGGCCTTGCTAATGATGAGGGCAGAACTCGACAAGAGAGACACGATACAGCGAGGTCTCAACTCATCAGTTCAGTAAGATTAGGAGGTGAATTTGGATGACTTCCCACTATTGATTGGTGGGGACTGATGATCAGATCTAATTTATGCAGCTTTCTGGAGACCGAATGTCAGACCGGAGATCTGTTGAGGTCTTGATAACCAGCCAAGCAAGTCCCTGCAATCTGCATTCCTATTATTTCCCTCTCTTGCATTCTGTAATGGAAAAGATAAATCCTCTCTTTTTTAATTAGAGCAAAAGCAAAGTAAAGCTTCCTTGTCTCATTATCCCTCCTTTCTGGATGGAGAAACCCCTAGAGACTTCCTGGGAGGTGTTAGTTTGTTCGCATGTTCTTCTGTTATAGCTGTATGCTTTTATTTGCGTACAGTATTTCCTTTTGATATCTATTCTCGGAGAATAACACATCTCTATTGTTAACAGAGGGAGAGTTCTGTGCTTTTCAGTTATATTACTGGTGTATAGCCACGTAACAGGCATGCTCTTTGAGTATCGATTCGTAATTGTGCTGCTTTGCCTCTCTCCCGCACAGCCACGCTTGTGTCATTCGTGGGCAAGTAGTGACATCAGATGGGACGCCACTGGTCGGAGTAAACATCAGCTTCATCAACAACCCAGCCTATGGTTACACAATCACCAGGCAGGATGGGAGGTAAGAACCTTCTTCTTCTGCTAGAGAAGGACTCACTGTCTGACTCTGAGTTTGGTCATTTTTAAGATCATATCTACATTGCATATCAATTAATGAACAAAAAACATCTTGTTAACCCCCCAAACGTAGAATGAATTAGACTTAGAAATAGAATAACTTTCAAAGACATTTAAGGAAGCCACATGTACACATACATATATACACAGTATAATTCAGTCAAGTCATCGGTGCTGAATTCTAATGTTGGCAAGAAAGAATTAGTTGCCGTTGCAAACTGTGCCGCCATTGATCTGCTTTGTGCTTTGATTTGGTCCAATTTTGGAGTTCTCGGCTCAATTCCCAGTGAAATCAAACAAAGCCCTTCTGGTAGACTCGTAAGTTATGCCTCAATAGCAGTGGGGAGGGGAAATAAATAAATATGCCAATTCAAAGCCGCTCACAGGGGCTAAGAAACATGGTACAGATGGTCATTATTTATTTGACAATGGTAGATTTAGCGAAAAAATCCGCTACTAGCTGCTATTAAGTGAGACGTTAAGTTTTGGCCATTGGCCGACAATTACTAGAGTTAACTTTGTTTATTGAAACAAGAAACTAAGACTCCTCCCTCCTCACTAAGACTCACTTTCATCGCTGTGTTCTGCTGGACCAGGAAATTGGCACATGCCTCTGCATTTTAATATAAGAGGAAGATTGATGGGCTCCGGGTGTGTTGTGTTTGTTGTGTTTGAGAAACATCTGTTTGACATCTCTGCCTCGCTCATTGCAGCATCGTATTATTTTCATACTATATATTTTTTAGCCATTATAGATATGCTATTAGTGTTATTGGTATACATTAAACATTATGATATAACATTTTGTGGTTGTTTTAACATTGTGGCCATGTAAATGTGCTGATGGACTCCTCAGACTGATCCACTTGCTGCCTCCGCCTCTGTAAGACAGGTAACTTTCTCAATACGTTCCTCTTCGTCGTCTCGTCACAGCGGCACGTTAACCCGTTTCGAGAGAGACAAACGGTCGTGCCGTAGTGTGTGAGTGGAAAAACTCTGAGTTGTCTGTTTTGGCTTTCTTTGAGAGAGACTGTGCCAGCCGCCTTGGCGCTCAGAGAGTTTCTCAGACAAATCCAGAGAGAAAACTGTTCCCACACAGTTTTTAGAGAGAGAGAGAAAGTATTGGGAGAGTAACTTTGGGTAATACAATCAGTACATCTTCTGTTCTTTCCTAAATATGGTATTTGGATTTGGTTACACGCACTCTTACACACACAACTTGCAAGCCCCCTGTATCTCTCTTAATAGTGAGTGTTAGGAAGGCCTTGTGGCATGGCGAGCCCCTCTATCATGGCCTAGCACAGATTGGTGTGTGCTCGCCAAGCCCCACTTCCTCCTGACACTCATATCAGTCACTGACACTCTAAAAGCCCGCATCTTTGCCACTGGTTTGATCTCGATCAGTCTCTTTCTTCTCCCCATTCCTTCCATCTTCATGTCAATCGCCTCTCCTTCCCTCGCTTTACAAAAAAATCCCTCTCATCCCCACCTCATCATCTTTACCTTCCTCTCTCGTTTCATCTGTTCTCCATCTCTCCACGCTCTTCCTCCCCCAATCTCCCTCTGCCCTCAAGCTTCTCCCTTTCTGGGCACCACTCTTTCACTTACATCCCACGATTTCCCTTTCCACTGCACTGGTTTTCCTCATCTCTATCCTTTTCCCATTTCTGCGTGCCCCCATTTTTCTTATGCATCTCTCCTTTTTTCCCTTTGCAAAGCTCTGTACTTTTTTCTCCCCCTTCCAGCATATGTGTAAACACTACTCCATCTCCCAGGTTCCCCTGTAAACATGCCCAGTCTCCTGCAACTCCCCTGCAATCACTGTAAACAGGCTCAGTGCAGCGTGAAATCAGAAATGCACCTGTTCAGCCACTTAGAAATGGGAAAGCTGTCTCAACTCATTTTTATGATGTGTTCTTTATTGTCCAAGGGCTTAGTTTTTGAAATTACCTTTTCCAATATCTCAGAAACTTTCCTGGCCTCTACAGAAGAGGTTAGTTTAGTTTCTTTAATGCAGCGCGGCTCTTGTACGACTAGCAG
>OMOV01072014.1:11451-26507 GCA_900312565.1 Beryx splendens | reverse complement strand
CGTGTTGACGCCGCGAGGGGAGAAGAGTTAGTCCGGGGAGAGGCGGTCTGCCTCCTGCAGAGCCTGGTAGAGGGCACCAGCCAGCCTCGCTGCTCCTCGGGGCCCGGCCAGCAGGGTCTCATGCTGCTCCAGCTCCACACTCAGCTGCCGCATCTCAGCCTGCAGTTCCTCCATTGCTGCCTGACAAGCAGCCACGTGGGGGAGAAAATCAGTGTCCTGCAACAGTGGGGTGTTGGACTGCAGGATGTAGTCCGTTAGAGAGACCTAAGAGAAGAGTGATGTACAGGAACTATTATGAACACCAGCAAATAATTAACACTATCGTCTGTTGAGAAGAATGTTGCATGAAAACACAGCATCATGTTTCAATTTGATCTGAGCGCTGAAATAAATGTTTTCGTCCACTGACCACAGTGACAGGTGGATTACGACATGCATCAGCCACTCTCACTATTTCACCACTATTTTACTGCTTTTTAGAGGACACAATAAGCCGCAAATGACAGTTGGTTACCTCCCAGAGTGGCTGGTTGAGTAGATAAACCCCGATTTGACTCCACTTCACTATATCATGTAATACTAAATGAACCAACAGAGGAATATTAATAGCTTGGTATGATACTAAATGCTGGTCTCATCACCTCCATTTTGACCAGTTTGTCTTGCAGTAACTGCTTGTCATTCTGGAGGACAGAGTGTTGAGTCAGCAGCTCGGTACACTCAGACTGCAGCAGCTGTGTCAGCATCAGCTCCTGGATCTCTGCTGAGCTCAGAGAGAGGTCAAACACTTGCACCGCAGCCAAGATGGACGGGTGGATCTCTAAGGAACAAGAGCAGGGACACCGATAGTAAGACACTGCTTTCAGATAGCTACACACAGCTAATGCATGTACTTACATGTATATATGAAGAGCTCATTCCCAAAATGCTGCTGTATATATTCATATAAGTTTAGCTGACCATTCAGTATCTCTAAAGTCCAGAGGATCCACTCTGTCAGTGTTAGAATTTTGTCAATCAAGGTTACATACTATTTTTTTTTTAAATGAAACAATCATCATTTATTCTATTCATTTATTTAAATGTTGTGACATGAATCATTTTGAGTAGGGGTCACATTTTTCAAATCTGATTTAGGAACCAAACTCATAAGTAGAGTGATACGTTTAGTCTGCTGTATGTTTGTTATTGTCAAGTTGCATTGGATGTGACGTTCTGTTGTCCTTGTACCATGTGTTTCACTATGCTCTGTGAGAAAATATAAGTGCTCTATATTTTTTTTACTTTTACCCATTAAAGTGATTCTGATAGTTAAATGGCTTACTTTGCAAACAGTCTTTCTATATCCCTGCTCGCATTATGATCATTTTACAGCTTGTTGACAGCAGAGATAGGAAAATCTGTATAAATATGACAGCTAAATTCATTAAAGGCTAACAAAATGTTTGGATATGGTTTACTATAGAGTAAAAATATGTGGTTTGAAAGGGAATCAGTATAGGATGAGTCTGTAGCCATTTCCTGCTTAGCCCAGCCTCTTTGTGTGTATTCATGCGATGATCAACACATGCAGCTACAATAAATCTTACTATTTATATGATTGTTCTCTCCAACTCCTTCAAATCATGCACTACTATTGCAGTGCAGGGAAAACGCAAAGCAGGACAACTTCAACAATGACTACCACTGTACAGCTGTATTGCCTCTCCCATTCCTCCTACTTACCACTGCTAAGCAGTCGGACAGGCAGATGGGTGCTGAGGAAAAGGCAGAACTGTGGGTGTGTCGGCTGGACAGGCCGCTTGAACCCTGGGAGCAAACTTCCAGTGGGACGCACCAATCTGGCCAGAAACTGTGGGCTGGGGACGGCACGTTCCACATGAGTTACCAGCACCCTCAAACCTGCACAAAGAAGGGGTACAATGAGTGTAAGGCTGAAAAATGTACAGAGAAATGAAGCTATCAGAATGAGCTGTTGTTTGTATTAACTATTGCATCATATTGCCACTATTAATTCACCTTTCTCAGCTGCGTGGTCCAACGTGTTCAGCAGCTCTGGGTCATCAGCGCAAACCACCACTTCATACTCAGCCTCCTTCCCAAGCTTGGTATTGTCTCCTGCAGAACAGACAGTTATGTTTTGTAGCTTTTATGCTTTTCAATCTAAATTTACAACAATTTAGATCCTATCTTGGAGCCAACAGACTATGACATAGAAAGACACTTAAACTACCAATATAGGCTCAGGATATATACAATATATAGATATTGGGATATTTGTTGGATCTATTTTCTGAGCACAGAGGCCTTTGCAGTCCTTGTTGCTTGTAATGTTGGCTAGGCAGTTAAGCATATTCTATTCTTGCACTCACTGTAAATGGCTCTGGATATGAGTATCAGCTAAAAGCCTAAAATGTAATGGATGGGATGCCATTAACCACTCTACAGGATATGATGTAACTATCCCTTGTGCTATATTGGGGTGGGCACCTGTGTAGAAACCTGGCTTGGATGTTAGAGGAAAGGGGGTTGGGGGACAGCGGGTGCATCATTGGGGTCATGTCACCTCCCATCATAGATGTTGTGTAAATCTAAGGGCCTACCTGTGATGAGCCAGCTCTGACAGCTAATCTCTACATGATGCTGGGCATCTGTCAGTAGAGGCCAGTGCTGAACCCAGGGCCTCCTGCAGCCCCACAGCTGCAGCTTGACCACCAGCCTGGCAGATAAGTCCTGGACCTGCCCCTGGTCCATGCCTAATGCCCGAGCCAGGACCAACTGAAGCTTCTCAGCCACGGGGACGGCAACACAGAGAGGGGGGTCAGGGGGTGCAGGGTCACAGTCTGTAAATAGGGAGGTTCTGGGGTCCTCAGGGTCTATGTTAATGCTTCCTGTCTGACACAGCACCCTCCACTTGCTAAGTAGTTCTGTGCGTATGTCAGGTCCAAAGGGACCCAAATAAGAGATGATTGCAGCCAGAATAAGAGCATCTCCTGGGACGGTTTGGTTATTCAACTCTGCCTCCTGGAGGGAAAAGGGGGAACATCACATTCATTTAAAAAAAGGCATCATATCAAGCAAAAATGTAACTGCTTCAAACAACAACCCAGTGGGTCACCTGGTGGAGCGCGTACCACAAAGGCCTAGTCCTTCCTGCGGCCGGCCCGGGTTCAAATCCGACCCGTGTCCCTTTGCCACATGTCATCCCCTCTCTCTCTCTCCCGACCTGTCCTGTCTATCTACTGTCCTATCTAATAAAGGCGAAAATGCCAAAAAAGTAATATAAAACAACCAAATAGACCCCAATGTAACAAAGTGGACCATGTTTTAACAGATACTGATACTGTCTAATACTATCACCACTGGCACACTTTGATTTGACTCCACCAGCAGCCTAATCATTCTAGCCAGCTCAGAACTCACAGTTCAGCCCTGGCGAGGGACTCGGCCAGTAATATGTGTAAACGCTGTGTTACCTGAGCAGCAGCCTCCAAGACTGTGACATGTCTCTCCATCTGCCTGACAGCAGCAGCAGCCTGTCTCTCCAAGCTCTCGACTCTGTGCAGCTGCATCAGCAGTTCCTCCAGGTCCTTCTGTACAAACTGCAGCTGGAGCTCCATGTCCTCTAGACGCCGGCACACCTCCTCCTCCTGCAGCCTGGCCAAGCGCAGACGGCCACGCGCCTCCATAGCCAGCGCCTCCAAATGCTGCTTGGTGGCTTCCTGGGAGAACGCGTGGTGTTCCCTGCAGGAGCAGTCGTACACAGCCCGCACCCATCGGCACAGAGACTCACAGGCCTTGCTCACCTCTCGCACAGACTCTGGCACAAACTGGGGACTGTGAACTATCTGGCCCAGCTGCTGCAACTGGTAGTTAGTCAGGCTGTAGCGGTCAAAGAACTCCAACTCCTAGGAAAAGGAGAGATATTACCAATAGAGGCCTCCCAAACAGCCACTTAAAGTTAAAAAGGTTTCAAAGCGTAACAATGCAACCAGCAATCTACAGATACAGCAATCGCTGCATTAATAGAGGAACTGGACCAATCAATGTTTCTAACTTGTGTATGATAATACTGTTTTCTATGCTGCCTTTGCAACATGAATTTCCTTTGGCAGATTAAAGTGTAAAAAAGGCCTGTTCAAAGAAATGTGTCCAATATATATATTTTTTCCACACACCTGGAAGAAGTTGGATTGCCCAAGAAGTTGTTTAGCGCTCTCCCAGCTGGGTGGACGATTGAACAGCAGGCAAATGGCATCCATGATTTTCACCACCCCATCAGGCGGATTTCTGTAGTGCCGCACCTCCTCCAGGTCAGATGGACTCAGGCACTCGAGAATCATAAGGCCTGACAGGAACACAGGGCTCACCTAGTGGAAATTCAAAACTTCCAAGTTCATTTTCCATGACATTTCATTTATTATTTCTTCATTAGTTGACTCTAACTCATATGGTCATATTTTGTGACTGAGATTTTTTTTTGTAATGTGGTCTATTCACAATATACATCTAATTTATATGCTTTTGTCTGCAGACATTAATAAACCTTGGAAGGTCGACAGTGGCACATGTGAGTCTTAATCTCCATGAAGTATCTGTTTACCTGCTGCTGAGTGTGATGAATCTGTTCCTCCAGCTGTTGCAGCTTGTTCTCCTCTACCACACACTTCTGCCCGGCTTCCTCAAGCAGGCTCCTCTCAACGTCCACAGCGCTGAGGAGCTCCTCCTCACGCTGCAGCACAGACGGGGAGTGCAAATGTTATTGGTCAAGATTTGCTCAGTTAGAATTCAGTTAACAATTTTCTCTGATGTTTTTAAGCCAGGTACTCTGCATAGCACCAGAATACCTTGTATACAAACTCGTTTGAAACCTCCTTGACTGACTATAAAAACAATAGAATTTGCAGCAGTTAATACTGTTACTTTGTTCAATTATTAGCCTTATCATCCAAAAGTACACATCGAATATTGATCCTAATTTCATATGATGAATTACTCTGCACAACCTGATGTGTTTCTGCAACCTTCTCTTGCAGTCTGACCAGCTCCTGTTTGTACTGCACAGCCGTGTTGGTCATGACGTCCAAGCGAGCCAGGACAGTTGCAACTCTGAGAAAATGAAATAATAATTGTAGGTCAGCATGTGGATTTCTATTTTGTTAAAAACAGACATCATACTTATTGTAAAACACCTATATCAGTTATACCTATATCACGAGTTTCTTCCCGCAAATTTGAGACAAATGTGTCCAGTGTTTATTTTGTCTTTTGTGTTCACTACAGTCTGTGCTAACATTTTGGCAAACTATATTTTAGTGCGCTCTACAAGCTAGCTCAGCATCATCTCAAAACCACTGGAATATGCACTGTAGCACACTAAATACTGGACACTCAGAAGTAAAACTCCTACCAAACTTGTTGTGTCCTACAATAGTATGTTCTTCAATGATGGCTTTGCTGGTTTGTCTTACTTAAACCAAGATGATTTGGCTTAAAAAGTCCAATTAATGCTTTAACTTACCTGCTGGCCTGGCCCAGTCCGTGCTTGTGCCGGTGGTTACAGAGGTAAAAGAAGTGGGCGATGAACTCCATATAAGTCTCGGGGCTGAAAGGCTGGGCACTTAGAAGAACAGAAGCGTATCTACATGCAGACTGATGGATTCCTGCCATGGCCAGAGACATGCTGGCCTCGAAGCCTTCTCTCTCCGCTGCATTAAAAGCAAAAGAAATAGGGTGTATCTTACTACAGCCAGGAAAGTATACTTACATACTGTACATACATCATATGGGTCTGTATAGCTCAGCAGGTAGAGCCTGGAATTAACACTGTCAGTTTTATGGGTTTGACCCATGTTAAAAATGTATACTGTCATAACACTATAATACGCTTTGATACAAGTGTTCACCAAATGGCATATGTTATGTTTTCTTACATACATACATACTCACATATTGTATAAAGTATATGAATGAAACAGGCATGAACTAACTTTGGCTGTGTGACTTAGGTTTGTGGCGATTGGTGTTGAAGCAGTGAGCAGCAACTTCCACTAGAGACTGTTTGGACCAAGCCTGGTACACCTCCACACAGCAGCTGAGGCTCGTGGCCTTGGTTATGTGTGCCTGGATCACAAAGGATTTGTCAGTATTAGTATTGACAATCAAATACCAATCAAGCATCAGTAAGGTAACAAAGTATGTACTTTAGTAAAAAGAACATGTTTGAGAGTTCTTAGAGGTATTTCATCTTAGTATTCTGTCTTCAGTGCATTAACCCTGTTGCATTAAAGAGTTGTAGATGTGCTGATTACTCCTCTTACAGCTGGCTGGCTCAAAGTTTAAAAAAAGGAATAGGAGGACTTTTTTATGAGCTGATCACGATTTGTATGCAAATGTTTTAGTTTTCAATGTAACCACACACAGGTCTACAGGTTCTTTGTTAAAGGTGGCGTGAAAAGTAGCATATTTGAGTTCCTTAAAAGGAAAACATCTAAGTCAATTACAAGAGTTGCACTTGAGTGAAAATAGTTACATTCCAGGCCTGAGTGTTGTTGGCAGGCATCTCTCTGCTGTCTGACATGGTGAAAGGCAGCAACAGGAACACATGCACATTGCTGTGGAACTGGCTCAAGTACCTTTGTCAGAAGGGACAGAACAAATAATGCTTATGATCAACAAAACATAAAAATACAAATATAGCAATATAACATTAAACTGACAATGCCCTCATCTATATTCTTTGATTCTTTTATATTCATTTGATGTGGGCCCATCTTCATAAACCCTTTCTGTCAAACAGCCACTTGCCTGAGCTCAGTAACATCTTTATGAGTATCAGTCCATTCCAAGTGAACACACATTGTATGTATTTCTTTTCTATCTAGGCTTGACCATTCAATTATACAATGTGATGGGGTTGATAGATAACCCCCAGTGGGCTTTAAGTTAGGCCTAAGTAATGTGGAAACTAGCATATGAATATGCATATCAATTAGATCTTTTCCTCTTACTTCTCAAGCATCTGATCATCCATGTGGGATCTCCTCAATTTCTTCACAGTATTCACTCTGGGGACGAGATCCATCAGCTCTTCATGTGAGTAAAGCCCCCGGGAATTTCGATGGGCCATCGCCACCAGTAATTCTTCCCTGACAGACTGGCTGATTTCCTCATGAGCCAGTATTATGACATGGGCGGCATTCACTCTAGTTTGTCTCCCAGCCTCCTTTAGGATTTTGTGCAACTCATTCTCATTACCAGGATGTACCTCCATCAACTGGTATCCCATGAGGTAGGCAGCTAAACGCACAGTGGATTTACGGCCTGTGCCTCTGACTGAACCAAAAAGGACTCCATGACCTCCAGGTATGAGCAAAGCCCGGAGGATATGCAACAGCTGCTGCACCCTCTGCCTGTGTAGAATATAACTGGATGTAATGCGGTGGTTATCATCAAACGTGTGCTCTTTGTCTTCCTCTCTCCTGTTCAGGGTAGTTGATAGCTGTCGCACTAATAGATCAAGGTCTTGCTCCTGATAAGAGCTAAAGTTGAAATAGTGTTGCTGATCCATTGAGTTGACAGGCTCAGAGAGTTCAGGGCCAAAAGCAATCTTATCCATAGTTTCCTCCATGTTCTGAAGAAGCTGCAAAGGCAGAAGGAGCATGTCTAGGCTTGGCTCCTCTGAGTCACTGGTTTCAACCTGCAGGGATGTTTCAGTCAACTTATGGCCTCTCTTCCAGTTTGACCGGCCAATTGGTTTAGGCTCTTTTGGCGGAGAGGGGGATAAAACTTTACATAAGTTTAAATCTTGTAGGGGCAACTCATCATTCTTCTCCACTATCTTTTCTTCCTTCCTCACTCTTTCTTCCAATAAATAATCTTTATTCTCACTGCCCCAAAATGAGCTGGAGTCTGAGCTGCTAGAGCCACAGCTGCTTGGTCTAGAGTCTTCCTCTTCTTTTAGGGTTGCCGAAGGCACAAGAGGCGTAGTAGAGAAATGTGAGGGTGAGGTCCCACTATTCATCTCTCTAAATGGCGTATCTGGATGCTGACTGGTTGACTTAAGGCTGTCTGGTGTTTCTGTGGGTAGTGTAGAAGTAATAGGGCTTGTAGCAGTGGGTGGTCCTTCTACACTGACAGGCTGGTGCTCATCAACCAATCTACTTCCATAGTATGTTGTCGATACCTTGGCTATCAGTGACACCAGAATTTTGCTTTCATCGTCTGAGCACAACCTATCACTGAAGGTGCGCAGGCACTCGTGCATCCACAGACTGGCTATGTTAAGGACACTAGCTGCAGGCCCTGGCATGGCTGGGAGAAGGCACGTTACTGCAGACTTTGAAAGAACTTTTATGGGGCTGGCATTTTTCTGGAGTGGCTGTGTGTTTGAGTTGTCAGGCTGCCATAGACACATCCCCTGAAAAACCCTCTGCAGGTCATGATGGGAGAACATGAAATGGGGCCTCTGAACAGTGGGTTGGAATTGCTCACAAACAGCACGATACAGACTCTGAGTTGCGGTGATGATACAACATGCCATGTCCGCATAACTCGGCACAAATGGGATGTCTTTGAGCCAGAGTTTTAGCCGAGAAGAGTGGAGACAGAATAGAACTTCAACAGACATGCTGGGCAGGACAAAGATGGAGAACAGGCGGGAGAGGCGGGAGGATATTGCATTACCGCTGTGATTACCCGATCCAAATGTACGGCAGGTAGTCAGGTAGCTGATGGTTCCAGAACTCAATAACTTGAAGTGATAGGTGTTGAATGTTAGAATCCCTCCTTTTGAAATACTTTGTCGTAGTGTCTCTAGAGCCTTTGACGTCTTCCAAAAGACATCTACCCATAGGAAAGATATAGAAATATTAAAGTTTTGCACTATGAAAAATCTGATCTGATTTCATTACATCAGTTTCCATAAGTTGATGTTTTCTTACTCACCACAGGGGGCCTCGTGCAAATCATCCACAAATAGAAATAGTCCCGACTGCTTGGTCATGCCACCCTTGGTAGCTTGACAGGTCCTCCGGCGGCAAATGTTCTCCAGCACACTGCGCAGGTCTCGGGAGCTCAGGAGTGGATTGGCAGGTAGGCTAATGTGTGGCCTGTGATAACTCAGCAAAGTGTTGCACAGAGTGGTTTTCCCCGAACCAGCCTCTCCTGCCAGCAACACCGGCTGGTTTGCCTCCAACATGAGGTCCAGTAGGTGAGAATATTTCTCATACTATGTAAATACACAAAGGGTACTGGTTAGTTCAATTCAGTATTCCCCACAATGTCACATGCATTTCCTAGCAATATGGCGCTTTACAATACACACAGCTCATTGGCCAACCAACCAAATCAATCAGCCATCAACCAATAGTAAGGAGTTCAATTATCATAGCAAAGCTGTAACATTATCAAGCTCTATGGTTGATATTTAAGATTTTACTGAAGTTCAATTTATTTTGACCTTGAGGACAAACCTTGGGAATCGTTGGATTGGCCAACTGTGTGTTCTTACTCCTGAGACAATTGTTGCCGTTGATGCTAAAAAAATGTTCAAACACAGTCCCTTCGCCTGGAACCTCAACTCTGTACCGGCTATTAAACATCACTTCTCGGGCTAGCAAGTCAAACTGTGGCCAGTGGCTGAAATTAAGACACATAAAACATAAAGTATCAACAAATTGGTGCGTGACGTTCATTTTGGAGTCTTTTAGTGAAAAGGAGGATTAGATATTCTGACAGCAACAGCATAGTTGGAATGCTAAGTCCAATATTTGTTTACTTGTATGTGATTACATAAAAATGAAACAGCTGCATGATGATTCCCTTACCGAGGATGTAAGTGTCCACCAAATCCCCAAATATAGGCCACCAGAAAAAGGTTCCTGGCCTGCAGCTCTTGCTGAGCGGAGGGAAATTGGACATCTGTGCCTGATGTGTGGGCTTCATGCAGAGGCATATCTGTTGGGAGAACTGGTAGTACAGACTGTTGTTAGGGAAAGTTACCTTTCTTTGTGTTAATGAGTATGTTTATAATAGGCTACCTCTTTCGTCTGTCCGTCTTAGTGTAGCTTTTGCTCCATCCTTCCCAAAATGCTCTCGGAGGGCATGTAGGATCCTAATGAATGACAAGATTTCTTGCAGTCCATACACGGGGCTTTCACAAAATTTGCCGGTTCTGTCTCCTTCAGTGTGCATTGCGGAGTTTAGAGCTTTGTGCCTAAGCAAATTGAGCGTGTGGCAGAAAAGATCCTCAGCTAGACGACTCCACATTTTCAAGATCCATTTATCCAGTGTGTGCTCACTACAAAGAGCATCCATTTCACCCTTCCACACAGCCTTCCACAGATCAGTCCCGGTGAAATACACAAGGTTGCATCTGGTCACTGCGGAGGGGCTTGCATCACTGAGGTCTATAGTCTCCACCAGTAGCTTTAGCGCTGACTGGGACGGCACAAGCTTTTCACCTGATGTCAAGCACAGAGATGGATCCTCAGGACTGCAGACGTTGGTGAGGCAGTCCAACCAGCCAGGCTGCCCCAGAGGCTCCCCATCCATCACCAGCCACTTCACTTTTGGTGTCTGACCTCTCTTCCTCTTGTTGTTGCAAATGTCCAAAGCTGAGAGGTTGTGTCTCTCCGAGTCTCTGAGCACTTTCGTGAGAGCACCATCCCGCCACCCTCTCTCTTCACACAAGCTCCCAAAGACCTCCTCATGGGACATGGCATTAGGAAATAAGACCACCGTGTCAACAGAGCTCCAGGTTGAAACAGAGATCTGAGGCTCTGTGTGTGGGCCATCTCCTTTTGTTGTACTGTTCTGTTCAAATACATCTTCCCCTGCCCTGGCAGCCAGACTACATAGCGCCCCAGCTAGAGCACGGTAACAGGTTGTCTTTCCACTCCCTGAGGGGCCCATGAGCAGAACTGCCTGTGAGAACTTTATGGCCTGGTAGAGTGTGACAGCACTGCAAATCGTTTGTGTGTCGGAGTGTAATCCTGTTCTTTCCAGCTCTTCTGTAACTGCATCTTTAACTAGGCTCTGCTCTTCTTCCTCAATATATTGTTGGAGAACAGGAAATTGGCATGCCATGGGGAACACTTCCTTGAAAATGGTGTGGAATTGTGAGGCTTTCTTGTGCTCATAAATAGCGGGTAATAAGACAGATAAAATAGCTTTGACAACGGCTTGCTCCTCCATTACTCCCTGTATAATGCGAGCACACTGACTACTGTGCATAAACTTTGAAGGATTTGCAGCTTTATCTTCTCCATCTCTCTCAGTCACTTTGTCGGTCACATTGTGTGGAGTCTCAGCCAACACTTTGTCTTCATCTAAAGTTTCTTTTTGCCTGATGCTTTGTTGTAGGTATATATCAGAGGCGGTGATGATATTTTGCAAGACAACAAGCCAGCTGCTCTGCTCTACACTGATGAATTCAGGCAGACAGCGGGAATCTTTGGCCAGGCTAAAGAGGGACACCAGACGCCGACTTAAAGACACAGCCTCTGAGAAACCAATGGAGGCCAGCATTACCTCTGCGATGATCCTGTAGTCTGGATGGGTTAATGCTATGGGCCTGGTTGCAGCTCGCAGACTCTCTGGAACCTCAGCTGTGTACCCTTTTGATGAGATGATAACACATCCATAGCTTAGACTGGCAGAAATACTTTTCCCTGCAAGTAACATCTGGCATTCTTGCTCTACAATGTTTTTGCAACCATCACTGGGCTGGTCCTTTGGCTCCTTATGAACTCTTTGCTCCTTATTTCTCTTTAACACAGAGAAGGATTGGTGAATGTCTACTAGATGCTGTCCCAGTAATGACAGGACCCCTTGTGTTAGTAAGTCCACAGAGTCCAACAGAAGCCATGCTCCAGTCTGGAGGGCGCCAAACAGCATCTGCTGGACAACACCAGGGCCCATGCTCAAACAACACTGTAAAATGATGGCCTGTCGCCCCAGAGCTTTTCCCAACTGGACCACAGTCTTTGTTGTTCCAGACATGCATGGTCCATTCACAAACCCACATCTGTAACTGGTCAGAGCAAGGAGAATCCCCAGTATTGCTCTATCTGTGGAAGGAGTATTCACCATCGTCCAATCATTTGGACCAAAGTACTCGTACCCATATGGCAGTCGATAGCCCAGGACGTCCACGTAACATGTTGGACAATCACTGCCGTTCAGACTCTGAATGTCTGAATCTATATGATACTTCATCAAAGTTAGCCACTCAAAAGACGACTCCAGCTCACACTGCACCTCCGTGAGTCGAGACAGCTGCTGTGCATGATTCATTGTAAGTTGCACCAAAGCACGCACGCACATCATCATGCGGTTAGAAACCAGGGATTTACCACTGGCACCTGTGATTCCATCCCTTATGAAGTGACACAGGTTTTTCAGTTTTTCAGAGTTGTGTGTTTTTATGTGGCTCCACTTCACTGGGCTGGATGCTTGGTAAACTTTTAGAACTTTACTGCACCACACCACTTCCTCGGCCACCAGCAGACATTGAAGAGGGTATTCAGACAGTAGATCCAATATACGCAGCACATTTCCCCTCCTTTTAGCATTAAGTAATAGTGTGTTTCCAACTTTCTTGTCACACTCCAACTCTTGGTCTAATGGTTGGAGCTGTTTTCTTGCAACAGCACATTGTTTCATGAGCTGCATCATGGTCTTTTGTAATTGCTGCTCCAAGGCACAAAACCAGACCAAGGGGTTGAGATTTGGTTCCAAGGGACAAAGAAAGGTAATGTGCTCGCGGAGGCTGCCAAAGACCCCCGGCACCTTCGTCTGTATGTGGGTATCAGATATACTCCCACAACTGCTTAGATCTTTTGTACCATTTGGCATTTCACTGTCCACTTGAAGCCAGCGCACTCCTTTAAAGCATTTGCGCACAAAGGGTAGCAGAGTGGAGGGTGTAGAGTGCAGGGAGAGCAATTTTATAACTTCCCTGTCGCTCAAGAAGCATAGCCGGGGGAACTCTCCACGAGGTGCATCCAGGAGATGCAACATCTGGTTGGAAATAGCTTCCATTGTAGACAGACCATTGACGAGAATCAGGCAAAGGCTGTTACCATGGAATTGGTCATCTGTCTTCTTAGATCGAACAATGTTCAGCACATGAGGGTCAGTCGATATAGAGTGAATTATCGCTCTGAATGTCTCTTGGATTGGATGGAACTTCAACTATGAAAAAAGAGACATAAACCTGATTTAAAGTTTGCTGTATACATGTAAACTTCTTTAATTTACCAATTTCGTAGCATAGCAAAGATTAGATTGGTTTGACTTGCCACACATAGATGCTTTTATCAAACCACTAACTTTCTTTATGTTTCTGAAGACATTTTCTCATTTAGTCAGACTAACAGTATGTGACAGTTAAACATAATTCTTAGATGTTTTTTCAGTCTATAAAAGATGATTTTTTACATTGGTTTGCATGTGTGCAAGCACATTAGACCCTTCAGTTACAATGAGTTGTGACTGTTGAGAAAAGCTTAATTTCCATTTATACATTTACACAATACACATTTACTCAAACTCAACATATGTATACCCAAAAATTATATGGCTAAATAAATGCAGGATTTAAATGGTTGTATATGTCTTGCTATTGTCATGCAATTGACCACAATCATTTTCTTGCCAGGATAATAATCTTCTCCTTGCACCTTGATGAACTTACTACTTGAACGTACCAGTTCCGCTCTCTGAACACTAACAGGTGTTTCATGAAACATCTTGGTCAGGAAGGCCCATGTTTGCTGGTATCTTTCAAAGAAATCAAGCAGCTCCTCTATGAAGATTGAAAGGGAAATATAAAGAAAAAGCAATGTATATTTACAAGTAAAAGCAGTTCACTCCTTTATTGCACTTGGAGGCAAATATTCAAAATTTGTCATATCAGCAAAATGACACTTAATTCTCATACACTTTATACTTTCAATTTTTTCTGGATATCCACTTTACCAAGTGCTTGTAACAACTGCACCCAGTCGTCCACCGCCGACCTGAACTCAGCACTGTGTGGGGAAGCCATCACGTTGGAGAGGGTCATCAAACTGTCCTCCGTCTCAGCAAGGAGCATCTCCAGACCTGATGCACACAACATGTATTAGCAGATCACAGCAATTTGTATGCAAAATATACTGTTAATGCACAGTTTACACTGGTAGTCATTGTAGATGTCCTACTTTATGCTTTCATTCTGCATCTATGCTGCAATTAATTCAACAGAAAAAGGTTTCTGGAATGTTACATAGTCAGACTGAATCAGTGCTGTAAATCAACCCTAGTGTTGATTAAACCAATTAATACTGGACTATTCGATGCCTGGAAAGACTGCAAAATGTATTGTTCATCAATCAATTCCTCCGGGTGATGGAGCCAAAGGGCACCAGTAGTTGAGCAAACGTGTAGTAGAAACTGGGACTCTTACAATATCTAGATCTGTATTATTAAATTGTCAGTTTGTTAGTCGCCTCACCTGTGATGGTGAGTGTAGCGCCATCACAGGAGTGTTGACTGGCAGTTTGGTGATTGGAAACAGTGTCAGGTGAGGGCTTCTGTGTGTGTATCGATCCATGTTGTGATTCATCGTGTTGCCACACAGAGACAGTGAACTTATCCAATCGGAAAAGTCTGGCTTCCCATTCCTGCTGAAGCTTCTGGAAGTTCTGCTCCATGTCCCACTCTGCCTTTGCTTCTCTGCATATCTAACAGAGGAAAACATGCTAAATCAGTCAAAGTCAAGAAAAAATATGAGTGATGACATACGGCATTGGGTTTTTGGTCAACACTACTTGGCAACAGTGCATACATACAGTAGTTGCCTCAGCGTTGCTGCACAGACTCACTGGAACTTCTTGTCGCCAGTAATCCTTTAACTAGATGTTTGATTGTTTTTGGTGCACTTGTTTCATTGCACTGCCCGTCTACATAGCCCAAAAATTGCCCAGTGTATCCCCCCCCCCCCCTCCTGCCCTCACTTTGAAATCGAGTTTCGTATGTCCTACACGCTGTTCAGACATAGTTGCACACAC
>OMOV01072014.1:0-11431 GCA_900312565.1 Beryx splendens | reverse complement strand
TAGCGCCCCTCCCGTCTCCATAGCCCAAAAATTGCCCAGTGTATCCCCCCCCCCCCTCTCCTGCTCTCACCTTGTTAATGTGTTTCTGGTGATCTCCAAGCTGTTTAGACATCAGTTCAGCAACAGTCAGCTTCATCTCTGGGACATACAGTAGGCCCATGCCTGCCAGAAGAGATGTATTTTTTAAAATCACTTTAGATGTAATGAGCATCACATAACTTGCATGTGTTAAAATCACTGCATAGTCTCTGACCTTGGAAAATTGTTCTCCAGTGTTTATGTTTGAGTGTGGGGCTCCACAGTTTGGCCATGACTGCAAGCTGAGGGCTAAGGTGTTCCAGCATACGTAGAGTCTCCTGCAGCACTGGATCATGGGTAGGTATGGTCCTTGCCAGAGATGCCGCCTGCTGCTGCCACACATCAACTTTCTCCTGAGCTTGTGATACCACAAACTGACAAAAAATAAATTTCAAAGATTAGTAATGTCAACATAAAAATGCACTGATAGACAGATTGGTAGACAGACAGGCCAGCAGACAAGAGACAGACAGTTACTGCTTTAATGGAGTTATTAGGGTGTTCTCTTAATATTTATATTTTTAAAGTGGCACAGGCAGCATGTGCCGTGGTTTTCAAGAGCAATTTTCAGGTCATCCAGGGTGAAGCAAAAAGCAAAAAGAAGTTCATATGACATGTTACCTTGCTGAAGAGCAACTGCCTCCACTCTTGTATCCAAGTCACGTACACACTCATCAGCTCCCACAGCTCCTTGCGGGCTTTGACCTTTTGAATGGCTGTTGTCACAACGGTTAAATCCAGTGGATGTCCTAATGGGAAGCAACAATGGTCTGATGAGGAAACGAGAGGTATAAAATACGTTTCCCACACCATTTTTCAAATGAATTCCATGACTATTCTAAGCCAAAAAAAACAGGTTTCCAAGATATTTGCCAGTGTTTATGTTCATATTTTCCTTTTTTTGTTGAATAGCTGATTTTGATGTAATGGGGATTGTGTTGGCTAGCAACTCCCACATGGGACTTCAATAAATCAGGAAATCTGTTTGTTTTTGTTTTTTTTTGGGGGGGGGGGGTACATTTTGAAAGTTTGCTCTACTAGTGGCCAAGTTTCACATTAAGTTGAAAATATTCTGAACAAATCTCCATGACATTTTTCAAATTTCCAGGTTTAGCATGATCATAAAGAAAGGAAAGAAAAACACAATTTTCTACTATCTCACCTCTTAGGTTTTCACTGGTCCTGCTAAGCTCATTCAGCTTTGCACTGAGAGCATGCACCTGTCTGCACATAACATTAAGTTTGGAGAACATTTCATCGGCATTCTGGGCGGGGTCGAGGAAGTGTCCAGACGTGGCATTAGACACCATTTTGTCCAGATCACAGACCAAAGACGAGAACACTCGGTCCAGTGCGTCAGCCATTGAGGGAAGACGCTGGCACACAGTGTCCTCTGCTTGCTTCAAGAGAGGAACATAGCAATTCCACAAGCTCAGCATCTAAACAGAGAACACAGAGGCACATAAACACACACGCCGCAGTGTAAAAGCAGACAGAGTGGAAATCTAGCAAACAGCTAGAACCTTCTGAAATGATGCATGAAATTGGGTCGGCATGTGTTTATTAATGACATCATTTTCAGATTTCTGCCTGCAGACCTGTTCTTCCAAAGTCACCTCCTGTTCAGTCATCTTCCTATAGTTTATGCAGATGGTATCCTGGAGGGAGTGGATGTACTCTAAACGTTGCTGCGTGTCAGCCAACATTTTCTCAGACTGCCTCACCTGCAGAAAGAAAGTAAAGTTTTCCATTTCTATCAATCTTACCATTTTCTCACACCTGTAATAAATCATGTTTTGTTAGTGATATGGAATATCTCTCCTGGTAGGCCCCTATGGCTAGACGCTGCTGCTGTCATTGAAAACTGCAGTTTTGGTATTTCTTTTTTTACCTCTCAAACTCTCACTTTGACCTGAATGTTTATTTTGCAAATGTTCAACCGCTCATGCCCATAAAGAGCGAACTCTCCAATTACACACTCACCGGTGCTAATTCAAATGACAGCATTACATATCGTAATGCACCATTTATCACTCGATCATCCTTGCACAATGTAATGAAAACTCTGAACACCTAAGCTCTGGTGAGGTGAAACTCTTGAAATGGAGAATTAAAAAGTATGGGCAAAAGTTTGAGAGAATGTGAAAGAAAGCATCAACTGTGATAGCTGTGACACTCTGCAACAAATCAGACTGCTGTCCTTGTACCGTCAATGCAGGGGAAATATTGAGTTCTACTCTTTTTTTTAAGTGGGGTAGGGTCTGAAGTCTATGGTTGGGCACCCTACAGCTGAATGGATGTGAAAGAGTATATAAAACAATGTGATCAGTTTTAGGCCTATAACTACAGAGCTGATAATCATCAGTAATATTGGTAGTTTTGGTACATTTTCCCACTTGAGTTGGGTTTTGCTGCCATTTAGTTTCCTTTGTCTAATCTTCTTTTGTCTAATTTGTTTGTTTTTGTTTCTTTGTTCTTTTGAGATTTGATGTTTTAATTACCCCACTGGCTTTAAAAAAAAATCTCACCTGTAAAATCTGTAATCTATTTCTTGTTTTACGTTATTGTTACTAAAGCTTTTCTCTCGTTTTTGAGTTTTAGTACATGCAGATAGTTTAAACAATTATATACCATGAAAGCGTATTTTGCAAAGTCATAGAAGTCTCTGGGTTCTGTCTTGAGTTCAGCAGTAGTCCTCTTCAGGTGTGATACGAGGCTCTGTGAGTGCAGCTTCATCTGCTCGACCAGCTGTTTTAACAGCTTCTCCTCGATGGACTTCAGCCGTCGTCCTGGGGAAACACGGGCAAAGAGCAGCCACTCACCCAAAATCCCACCATAAAGAGCACAAAGTTTCACAGAAAACAAAGAGTCGCCACACACACACACTTTGTATTGTTAATAGTTTCACACACACATAGACCCGGGAGCTGCCCAGTGCAACCACAGTCGTCTACTGGAGGACTTCTACTGACTATTACTATTCCAGATATGACCAGTGGGAATGCTGGTGGATTCAAACCGGTCACTGTTGACCAATAAGCCCACTTCCCTAACCTTTACTGCCACTCCAACACACTCATACAAACATCAGGGATCAAATCAAAATTTTTAATCAAAATGTACCATCATTTGGCTGGTGGCTGGCACTAGCAAGATGCTGGTAAATTCTGACTGGTTGGTAGACAAGTTACCAGCCATCAGTCAGAGGCTCTATATTATGTTGAAAAATCACTGGCTGGTGAACAAGTGAAAGCAGCAGGTGGATTTTGAAGTCCATCAGTCACTGTGGCCTGTGGATCAAAGGTTCGTTTAGTTTGACACAAATGCAAACATACCTAGACTTTCCTGGATGCGGGCGCAGTGGATGATGAACAGTTGGTTGGAGGTAGAGAACGACGGGGGCAGTGTGCGGATCCTTTCAGTCCAGTTGCGTACCTTCTTGATGTGCTCCTCATAGACTAAGGCAGGCTGACGCTTCATGGACTCCAAAGAGGCTGGGCTCCACCGGCTAGTGAAGAAATGAATGTCCGCCAACCACTTGTACCCGTCACACAGCTGTTGGATCTCTGATTGAGCCTCCTATCCAGAAACCGGAGACAATAACCACAAACACTTAAGGCCAGGATCACACTTAAAGCACTGATGCATTTCTCTAATGGCCGTTACACCTGCATCACAAAGCAATTGTTTTGCAACCCGATGACGCAGGTGTAACAGCTTTTGTTACATTACATGCGTTGGATTTATTTTACTTGTGTGTTTAGCTGGCTGTGATGTCGCATAACATCACAGACATGTCACATAACTATAGAATCAAATAAAAGTGCTGAATGTGTAATTAAATTACATGTCCTTTTGTGAACTGTAAACAAATACTGGACACTCGTCACATCTCAACATTCTATTAGCAACTTTGTTATCTCTCTGAGCTCTTGGTTATTAGCTTTGTTATCCCTTTTTGAAAAAGGATTAGCTGTCCGATGTGATCACAGCCACAGAAAATTGATACCTGTCTTTCACTATCAAGAGAATAAGAGTGAGTTTGGCAGTTAGTATATTGAAATGCCTCTCTCTAGTAATATATGACATAAAAATGTGTTTTGAAAATATGATGTGTGGGGGTTTGTTGAATATTGAATTTGAACGTGACAGTCTTGCCTGCATGATCTTGGCTTGCTCTTTCTCAACTTGTTTAGAAACGTCATTGATGCTGATCTGCCACTCCAGCTGTCTCTTGGAGAGGGGATGGTAGCAGCCTTGCAGCCTGTGGCCCTGCACCGAGAGAGACGTCAGCTTTGGAAGCACCAGCCAGCCAGCTGACTGGTCTCTGTGCTCTCGCTGCTCTCTGCTGAAAACCCCTCGAGGACCAGCCATCCCATCGTCACGGTCCTTATTCTCCCCTGGAATTGGGAGGACATGTACAGTCAAGGCTGTCTTCAAAGTGTACATTGGATCACTGCTGTCATGGAAAACCCTCTTGAATTTTGCGGGTAGGGCAACTTTCAGTACCCTAGAGCCAGTGAAACCCATTCGGAACCAATGACACATTTTCAAAAAAAGCATGGTTGTCAATCAGAACAAAAGGATGTTTTTCGAAATTCTTGAAAAGCTGACTTTCTGATGACAAAAAAATTCTGATGTGAGCAAAATGGTGCAGCACGGTGAAACAGAGAAACAACCCCAAAACCAAAGGCCTTACCTGTGATAGCAGAGAGGTCAGAGGAGACGAAAGTGCTGTTGTTGGCCTCCAGGAAGAATCCACAAGTGTCAGACATCTGCCCGAGGGGAACCAGGGAGTCAGGATGAGGTTGCATGACGAGTTCATGATTAAGATGTTGCACAGTACAACCTCATTCATTGGAACTACAAACACACTGGTTGAGTGAATGTATGAATGAACACAGATAAACAAAGCTTTATTAGTCCTGCGCAACTGTTGGAATTTTCTTACGGATATGGTTTTCTTATTGATGCACCCAATTAAAATCATTTAAAATCATTTAACACAAATATAACCATAACACTGAAACCTGTGCAATGTTTCAGATATTCAAAATGATTTGTCCTCCGCATTTCAGTCATCCAATCATTTCACTAGTCCAAACACTTTCTATTCATGGGGTGTTCAGATTATGACCCATACATTTAAGATCACACCTTAATTTCTTCATACCAACTTCAAAATATCCCAAATACGAGACACGTATTTCCAGATACATAACTTCCATCCAGTGCCAGCCACTGAAGCATATAGGTGTCTATGCCACAAAGGGCCAGTACGCCCAGCATCTCTGCACTCCTACTCCTGCACACCAACAGATAAGTAAGATTCAACTAAAAACTGTGGAAATCTGTTAGTCACCTGAATTGCAGAGTCACCGACAGTCAGGAGTGCTTCGCTCACCACTTCCTGGAACAGATGCACTGGTGGCTCAACAGTCAGCCGACCATCTGCACTGAAAATCAGCTCAGCTTGGAAGAGACAGCACTGCTGAGATTTCTCCCTCTAGCAAACATAACACAAACCAACCATCCACAACATGAATTTAATGAAATGTTCATGAAATACTTTGTTGATTTACTCTTGTCTTGTGGTTCCTGTATGATTTTATTTTCTAGTTTGGGTTCTGCGTCTCTCCTGGTTATAGTTCTAGTGCAGTTGCAGCAGTGCTCAAGCATCTTGGGTTACTTAATCATAATTCTAAACACAAGGTGTTTTAGAGAAATTTTGGCTTGATTATTGTCTTTTTAATTTCCCATTTTCTCTAACAGTAGAGGTCAGGACACCACTGCTACATGAAAACAGCGCATGAATATTGTCTTGTCACCTTCATAACATTGTTGAGGAAAGAAGTGCCGTCTTGCCGGGTGATCGTAACGAGGCTCTGCACCATCATTTGATTGACGAGAGCAGCCAAGTTGCCCAGCTTCAGTAAGACGCTCTCAGACCGAGACAACTCTTTCTTCAGGTCCTGCTGCTGAGCCAGCTGAAGGTGAAGCGGTTGGTTGCATTCATTTGGCTTTTTAGAGGACTCAATGCACAGCTGCAGCTTCTGGTGTGCTTTATAGCTGTCCTCCTTCACCTGGGGACATATCAGCATTGAGACTTTAGCAATAATACAGGTAGCGTTCTATAGTGCTGCCATTTTAGCCTATGTTCTGAAGGAAAACAACATCGATAAACCTAGAAAATTACAGGTAGGGATGGGTATCTTCAATTATTTCTACAATTATTTTCTCAGATCATACTCTAAAATGTCTTTCCTATACTCTCCTATAGCTATAGTCTTATCATTAATTCTATGCTTCATACTTAGGTTTAATATTTGTTATAGTTTTGTTTTACTGATTCAATGTATGTGAAGAAAATGTTGTGGTACCACATTCAGGATGACAGTGCGATACTGTAATAACTTCTCAAATATCCCCAGACACTCCTGATTCTTGGCTGTCAGGACATTCTTGAATTCCAGGAGTGTGTAGGTCTTCGACTCATCCTGAGGCAGCCAGTGCGCTTCTTTCAGTTCCTCAATTACTCTGTAGATATAGAAGATATTATTGTCTGGTAATCCATACACTCATATCTGATTTTACATACTTGACCTAAAAGTTAAAGATCCAGTTCAAAATTGCTACAAGTCTGATAGCTCTTTAAGTATTACAACAAAAACAGACATTCAAATGATGATGAGGAATCTCTAGAAATACTAAATAACTCAAACAGGAGTCAGGCAACATTAGTGGTATAATTATGATTCAAGACTGGGAATTTGATCTTAAACACCTGGTGAGCAGAAAAAGAGCGTTCCTGAACTGAGGCACGGCTGTAAGCAGCATGTCCTGCAGATTCTCGCACTTGCGCCAGAAAGCGATCTTGCGCACATTTCTGTGCCACCTGGAACAGCAGAAAACACGACATAGGAAAAACCTGAAGATCCAAACAAAGAAACCAATTTTCACAAACCTGCGGCGAGCGAGACAGAAAACATACTATATGTGTATTTACCGAGTGAATGCTTTCCGCAGTCTGTAGTCCCTGAAAAACGGGATGTCCTGCAAAGCTGTCCACAGCACACACTCCCTGTACCACTCTGCCAGAGTGACAAGTCCACCATAGCCGTTCTCTGTCACATGCAGCACAGTGCTGGGGGAGAAGATGTAGTGCTCAGAGCCAGCTTTACTGGGATGGACCACTCGCAGGTCGTAGGGTCTGGAGGAAAGGGAAGCATACAGTCCAATCGTACAGTCTCATTGACGGAGAAGAGGGGTTGATTAGGGATCGTCTGTTTACATGACAATTGGAATCATTCAAGGATAGTAAAGGTACAAACTTGTACACAGTACTGAGACATATGGTGCAAGGACAAAGGGACCTCACATACACAGTGCAAAGGAACAGTGTGGGACATAACATGGACAGTAGATAATACAGTACATGTCACTTTGCATATCAATAGTCTGTGTGTTCAAGCAGCATGTCTACCTACATAAAAACAGCTGTGAGAGACTACACTGAACGACAGTAGATAACCTTATCGAAAGAGTACCTGTAAGGTTCACCACCCACTTCTTTCAGGTAATAAAACTCCAGTTCTCCCCGGTGTCTTTTCTCGGCAAAGATGTCAACCACCTCTGTGCCGGTGAGAGGAAGCTTACTCGGCTTGCTCTCTTTCCCAGTCTTAACCTTTTTGTCCTTACTGGTTGTGGTTTTCATGGACTCATTTTTATCTGGAAGACTGAAACAGTAAACAGTTCAGTGAGCATAATCATTAGAATACTACTACTCTTTAAGCCACTTCAGTAAATAAACAATCACTGTTTGAAAGATTTATTATCTATCCATATAACTATTTGGCTGGCTTTAAAAAAAAAAAGGCCTATAACATATATCATCATTCAATATTTGCCTATAGGTATTATATTTTACATAAGCTATCATCAGAGAGCCCCACTCTTCCCCCAAACATTTAAAATATGAAACTGCATAGAAATCATGGGTGTGTTCAAATCAGACCATCTAAATCAGTGTTGGTAAGTATTCTGTGTACCTCTGTGCTGTTGACTCGCTAACCAGCACATCAGCAGTTCTGACAGGGATGTCGGTGCTTAACGCTGAGGCCATTAGACGAGGTCCTTCTGTCCATTTTGTGTCACCTATGGCCCTCTCAGGACCCACTTGGGCTATAAGGCGAGGGAGCTCCACCACTGATAAAGGAGCGTCAGGGGGCAGAGTTTGAAGGACAGTGCTGTGACCGGACAGCGGCTTGCGCACAAAGGCCGCTGAGAAGAGAGAAGGCTCCCGGCATAGTGGCGGGAGGGTCAGTGAAGGCCCAGAGGAAACGCTGGCCGTTGGAGTATGGGCCTTTTTCGTAGGCTTGGATCCGGGCCGAGTCCCGTCTCTGGCACCGGTCTGAGAAGTTCCATCATGTTGTCTTTCCTCCGTCGGGGCAGCGAACATGCTGCTGATGTGTGAATACCATCAGCAGGTTTTCAACTGATACCTGAAACTTTAGCCATTCTTATCCGTTAAGATTTGGATCAGAAATTCTGTGTAAGGAAAAAACAAAATTAGGAAAACCTGAGGAATGAATCTCCATCACATCTTGCTATAATCATCCTGCAAGTTATGTTAACTATCTGCGCACCAAAAACAAGTTCCAACTTTCTAGACAGAGATGCACATGACAAGTAATCATGCTCATGTTTCTTTGGCCACAAATACAATTTCAGCCAGGGGGGAGCTGAGATTTGGGTAATATGAGTAACTGCTTAGCAAAGAAAACAAAGACAAAGAAAAAACAAATAGACCATTAAAGTAAAAACAACAGCTTTTTGGACAAAGTTGTGGGGCAGAATGCATCTTATATCCTCATGTGACTTGAATTAGTTGGACACTTACCATGAGGTTTAATATGAATTTTATATTTTTACATCAGCCTATTATGAGTATAGAACAAATAAAATGAGCATAAACTGGGTTTAGGAACCCCCCACTGCAACCCTGCGTAACGTTAACTAACCCTAAAGCTAACACTACTAGCGAACAAGGTTTGCTAACTTGACGTTAGCTGCTGAACATATTTCCTCCTTGTCAACAACCAAACACACTGCAGCGCATAACTTCACGCATTAACACTGCTGCCAATAACTAGACAACTAAAACACAACGTGGCGTTTTGTTTCTACATTTAAACCAATAAGTTAAATCTCTCGGGGGGAAAACAAACTATTTACGACTAAACTAGCTAACTTGAGCTACTTTCTTACCTGACTGTGAAGAAGTTGTCAGCGCAACCACAGCGACGTCCCGTTGCCATAGTAACGCACAGTAACTCCAGCTGCGCTCTGAAGTCCGTCTGCTGCGCGAAGGTCAAGCAGCCCATACACTGCTGCGGCTGTTTACACCCTCACTACTTTTTTGTTTTAGAACATTTTCTTATATAATAACGAGTTTATTAAACAGGAACTCGACGATCGTGAGAAAAATATCCTAAGGAGAAATCACAGTTTTGTGTCTGTGATTGACAGACAGATTGATAGTTTTGATCTCCAATGGTGTCACTATAATTGTCTCATAAAATAACTATACAGTATATTACAAGAATTTTGATTCATGTGTGTACTCCTCTAAAAAATATTATAGGTTATAACTGTAGTTCTTTTACAGGCATTTTACAACTGTGTCATGAATGTCTGTAATATGTTGTAGACCATTTTGAGGAACAAAAACATTTTCCCTTGTGTTGCCTGCGCAGAGGAAGACCTTGTGTATATGTACGTGTATGTGTGAGTGGGTGTTTGGTGTGTGTGTGTGTGAGCTGCTTCATCAGCAGAAACAGCCCTGAGAGCCTATAGATCAACATATCCTCACATGTTAGGCAGGCGAGAGATGGGATTTGAACCAAGCCTTTTGCATCCCACACATCTACATCTACACCACATTTGATGCAATGTCCCACCCAATGCATTACTCCAGACATACTTCTTTGTTTTGGTTTAACTGAACATCCTCAGCCTTATTGCCACTGAAACATTGAAAAGTGTTTGGCATGATTTGAATCTGGCCTGTTGAACACAACACAGTATGAACCTACTCATCAGGAAGTCCAGTATGACCATGTCTATGAAGTCGACCAGTCTGGTGCCTTTGTTGTATGGCGCTGTCTTTTTCACCGTCGAGCAGTAATCTGGTTCTGTCTCCCACCTGAAACAGACAGATGTCAGTCATTTTAAATCGTGGCAGCAGGGTGGGAGTAGTGGGTAGGAAGATCAGAGGACCAGGTTGAAGCCCCCGTAAGGGCAAGCATCACTATTGAGGATCAATAAAGTATTATTATTATTATTATATTATTATTATTATTATTATTATTATTATTATTATTATTATTATATCACCAGGTTTCTTGTGCTGTGAGGTTTGAGCCCAGATCCAGCACACAGCTTCTCTCAACCTTATGGCCTGTGTGAATTTAAGGTCCCAATGTAGCATTTTTAAACATCAATATATCATTGTCAAATTGACTGTGATACCTGTCTAACGCCAGTTGTATTGCTTGTGCTAATGTTTCTCAAAATTAAGGATCTTGGTTTACATTACCGCTGCACAATCAGCGGCCCTCTTCCTGGTTTGTGTTGTAAAGCAATAGGCCTACAGCAGATTTTCTGAAAACAAAATCCAACCCAATGGCGCACAACATAAAATGCAATGTAGAGGCCAGTACAGGAAAACAATCTTCTCTGCAATGGTCTTGTTTGTTTACAGTAATTATATTAATGTCTCAATGTGGTAATGATTTATTGATGTTAAAATGTGACATGTAAAGCCTTTAAGCGCAGTGAGTGGTAAAAGAAAAGTTTATTAAACTATGACCAAGGGATTATGTTACAGGTGAACAAAAACATTTACATTTTCAGAGTAACATTCTTTTGCAGAACCTTTTCTAGCTTTATGGGGCGTGGGTGACGTTTTGGTGCTATGTAGAATCATTTTATGAATATTTTGGTTCCCCTCTGAACATGAAACTAGTGGAGCACACACCCACAGAAAGGTGCAAACCATCGGTCCAAAGTCAGAATAAATAATGTATGAAGGTTACACACTTCTCTCCATACAAAATATTTATTTTACACCACCAGCATGTTTCGGCAATATGCCTTCCTCAGGGTGTGACCTCCCTCTGAATGTGACCAAAGACCCGCTGAAGAACCTCATACCCACTTTGCCAGCTTGCTGCGGCTGTAGGAGCGTCTCCAGGGCGACCTCCAGGTCCGGCGGGTCGCCAGGGAAAGATCCGGCAGCATGACAGCCAGGGACGCCTCCAGGGCCCGGGGCCGGCCGCACACAGCATGCTCT
>OMOV01071988.1:1628-12002 GCA_900312565.1 Beryx splendens | reverse complement strand
AGGAGGTTCAAGAGTAGTATCATGTTTATGCTCAATAACGTACGCTTTATTTACTAGTAGTTTTGAGATAAGCATTTCTCAATAATCCTTTTGATGACCCGGTTTATATTGTCCAGTAGTGTTTCGTCTCTCTGCCAACTGCTACATTTCCACTCTGTCCTAACGCACAGTCTACGTCAAAAGGTTTGGGCACCCAAAACCTAGATAATCTAGTCTAATAACAACGTCGGACCCTCAGTGTTATAACGCAGTAGTTTTCCATAGGCTAAACCGTCGATACACAGCGTTGGCAAAACGCTAGCGTGGCACAACGTCTCTCTAAAAAGTTTCTCAGTGCTTTGTTGCTCATGAGGCAAGGATAATCTCTTCAGACACGCTGTAGTTTGGGGGCAAGAACGAGCAGTCGTAATGTACTGAAAACTTATGAAATGTACTGACAGTTGTAGTGCAGTGTAATTCACACCCCTCCAAGCACCAAACAACACTGGTGTTGTGTAATCCCTGTGTTCTGCGGTAGTGTGTCTTCCCCTTACTTCAGGCTAATGTACTGCAACCTCGCGTTTATACTCGGGTGCCTATTGCCATCTAGTGGTTGGACCACATGTGCAGATCGGCTCCACAAGGAATTCAAAACTGCAACTGTGACTCAGAGCTGATTCCCCATTGTAGAGAAGAGTGGTACATTTGTGGGAAAATGAGGGATAAAAGGAATGAGGGGACCTTAGATCAGCTGTTGTGGACTGTATGAGCCACGTGCATGTGCACGTTTTACCGGAACAGTCAGAGCACAGGTGCGGCGTGGAGGAAGTGAGGACCTGGTGTCTCGCTCAGAGACACTCAGACAGGGATGGACACATTGGCTATTTCAGAGATCAAACCTGCGACCCTCTAGTGACTGCATGGACTCCAACTACCGGGCCGAGAAATGTTGCATACATGACAGAGAAGTGTGTTACCTTAGCCCCCTCAGTAGTGGTGTACTCACTGTTATAGATTCAGATAAGTGTAATGTCCGTACCAACAGGATGTCTGAGATTTTACAGTATTTTGTCCAGTACCATCTGTAATACTTATTTGTACTGATGTCACAAGAACATGGCAGAACAGAACTGATGAAAATAATCTTTTTCTTTTTTTTTTACCTTGCATGCTTTAACAGTGACAACTATCAAACGCCTTTGATTCTACATTTCCATTTGGGTCAAGCACCAGTTAGCTCATGGGATATAATTTCTCAGCCGTGCCGATGCAACAAGTCTCTAATTAGTCATTTCTTAATTTCCAGTTGGGGCGGGTTACTACACACTACTAGATTTGAGCGGATTAAGCACCAAAGTTTCCATCCCAACCCCAACAAGGTGCTCTCAGAAAGCCCCAGAAACCACTGTAGATTTTGTTAACGGATTAACTGATGCTCCTATTCAGAAGGACTTAGAATGAGCATAAGAGTAGGAAAAGATTAAATTCCTACATTACAAGAAATCACAGAAAAAAGAGCACATCAGGTTGTTGTGCTGATCTTCAAAGTTGGATGGGGAGAGCCTAACTGGGTGCTAAATCTAGTTAAAATCAGAAAAGTGTATATCCTCCCTTTCAGCAAGAAGACCAATGACCTACTTACAGACTGACACAGGCAGACCGATATGAGTCCTTAGCTCCTCTCAGCAGCGTCGGGCCGAGGACGGGTACTTGGTTTTCAGACCCTCTTTGAAGCTGCGGAAGAGAATCCGGTTGCGTTTGTTCTCCTCGTCCTTCCTGGAGTGGAACTCGCCCTGGACCTTGAAGCCCCTGTGCACCACGAAGGCAGAGCTCAGCACCGAGAACCTGTATCCGGCCACATGGAGCTCACAGGCCTGGGGAGGCAGGAAACGGAAGAGGGGGGCCAGACATGGAGGAGGAGGAGGAGGAAGTGATGGGAGAGAAAGGAGAGGTGAGAGAGAGGAGGTGAGGAGGAGCATGACAGATGAGACAGATTGTGTGGAGAGGGTAGAAGAGGTGAGAAGGAAGGGAAGAGGTGACAAGAAGGAGAGAGAGGGGTGAAAATGTGCTCAGAAAAGGTGGCAAGTGGAAAGGAAAAGGGAGAGGTGATGAAAAAAAGGGGTCCATAAGGAGATAGAGAGAGAGTACAGTATGAACAAAGTGTTGTGAGGGGCGTAAGAGGATTTGAGTGAACGAGATGGGCAGAGGTGTAGATATGTTGGCATAGGAATGAAGAGAGGAGACAGCAAGCAGATGATTGCATCGGAGCGGGAGAGTAGAAAGAAGAGGTTGGATTATGCTGCACAAACTGTTTGGAGAAATTTGACAGACATTTAAATATAACAAGATGGTCCCATACTAGCAGTTTGTGAGAAGGCGGAGATGGTTAGGTGGTCCTACCAACTTCCACAGAGTTTCAACATGGGTGTGAGCTGCTAACGACTGAATTTTCATTTTGGAGTGAACTATTCCTTCAAGAAACTGTCAGATACGTCCCTGTGATTGTCTAAACTTCCTGACAATTACTGTATCGCCCTATGCGGAAAACCCTACCCGTCTAGCAGGTGGCCTGAAATAAACCACTAAAAATATTTGCTGATGATATATATATATATATATATATTCTGATGAAGTTACATAACCTCCTGCCACTATTTATGTGTCCCATTGCTTACACCAACCTGGCTGATACGATTGAAGCCGTACTGCTTGAAGCTCTCATCGTAGAGAGGCACAGTGTGGGGCCCGATGTAGAAAGGCTCCCATGGGTCCACCCAGGTGAGTGTGTAGGCGACCTCCAAGGGGCCTGAGCCCCTGGCGTGACTGTTGACCCACTGAGAGTAGTTGGTAGGGGCCTGGCAGCGAGGGCACAGCTCTTCATAAAACGGCCGTACCTCCCCAACCTGGTACAGCTGAACCAACTCTGACTTGGTAGCAGGCAGCTTCCTCACATGGCGGATCTCGAAGGCGGGTAAGACGAAGACCTCGTCACTCACTGGCTCACGCTTCATGATCATGGCTAGGAACTCCTGGTGCAGGTCAGCGCTTGGCACCATGTCAATGTCGATGACCAGGATGTAGGAGGACTCTGTGCCACTGCGGGCAACATTACGGAGAAGATTGTTGGGGTAGGAGATGTTTCCACTGATGGCATAGTTCTTGTGTTTATCCCTATGGGTCTCCAGTCTGGAGAACACAGAGGCACAGTCCTCCAGCCCTGCAAAATGCTCACGGTCCTGCTCAGGGAAACTGGCCATCTCCCCAGAGAGGCAGACCAAGTGGAAGTCCACCAGGTTTTGGATCTGAGGGCAGAAGAAGCTGAGGGCATAGACCAATGCTGTGGCGAACTTAACATCTTGCCCATGTGCAAATATGGCCACAGAGAGAGGGTTCTGCCACCTCTCAAGAAGAGATTCCAGGTGATAGAGGTTGTTGATGGTTGTGTGCGTGGCTAAAGCCAGGACATTTGAACTGGCGTCAGATCCTGGCTTTTGATTTGCCGTGAAATCACTTTTGATCAGGTTCTTGTACACACGGTATTGCCCGCTGTTGTCAAAGATGCCCCCCGTGGACAGCGAGTACCTCAGACGCTCTTTCCGTGAGTTTTTCTCGGGGTGCGCATTCTTCTTCCCAGAGCCCCCAAACAGCTCGGAGTAGCGGTAACGCTGCTGCTTACCGTGGAACTTGGATAGGAAAGACAGGTATATGAGCTGCAGGAGCGCTACTATCAGCAGAGCACTCAGCACTACTTTGAAGACTGAACATTTCTTGGAGAGATGCATTCCAGAGCAACTGCAAACTGGCTAATCACTGTACATGAAGCAGGTCCAAACGCTGAGCAGGCAGCTATTTGTTCGTCGGCTCTGTCCAAGCGTCCCAGCTAACGTTAGGTTACCTACATTGCTACCACAATGCGAGCAGTGAAGCCAGTAAGGCTGGGCATACGGCACATAATTGATACCATAATTTAGCGGTTTAGTGGCAACGCTGCCGCAAGTTTTCATATGGCTGCCGATCGCAATGTTTTGTACAAGCCTCTTTCATAATTTTTAAATTGTGCCAGCTTCTGTGGTCTCCATCAGGACATACCATTCTGCGCTGCTGCTGCGACACTGGCGCATGTCGATGCGTAATAACCGTAATGTCGGGAGTAAAGGTGACGCAGAATTTGGTTCAGAGCGGCGTGTTATTAGGCGTTGGCTGTTAAACTGACACTTCCTCATACTTCTTCTCCCGGGTGCAGAGAAAAGCGTGTTGACGCTACTCGGTACAATATAAGAAGGGTTAAAGGAGTTGGAGGGCAAGCAATGCGCGACAATCACAAAAATAGGTCAGAACGTTGTGGATACGGTATACAGCGGAGCCACTATATAAAGTCACATGGTATGCACATGGTTCTCAGGACGAGGTGGCCGAGTGGTTAAGGCGATGGACTGCTAATCCATTGTGCTCTGCACGCGTGGGTTCGAATCCCATCCTCGTCGATAACTTATGCTTTTTGATGTTTGTTGTTGTGAAGGTAGTGTAGCTCCTACGCGTTATACCAGTTTTTGCGGCTGTCTGATGAGTGTCCAGAATGTAACTGCCCCTCCGGGAGAAACATATTGCACTGAACTGAACTTGGTTTTTTCTAAGAGTAGAAACAAGCATATGAGAAAAAGGTCATTGTCACATTATTCCTGTTGTTCCCTTTTTATTCGTATTAAGACAAAGATGAGCTTTGCTGAGTGAATGGTTTTCTTTAGCCACCCTTAACACGTTTACACCATAGCCTGTAGAAAATATTCACAGCTGGAAACGGATTGACAATAAATAGCTTCACAGGAACAATTGGTGGTTTAGTGCCTTGCTCAAGGGCTCCATGATGGCAGTTGTCAAAGGAGGGAAGAGCATTATTCACTTATTTCCATCCAGAAGTTGTCCAGGCAGGCTAAGGATTTGAACACTTGAACTTTATGTTACACTTAATCATGTAAATCCTTAAAACGAAAGTTCCATGTGGAGATGGGCAAAGCTAAGGCTAAGACCTTATATTTTTTTTCAAATTTAGATGAGATGATTGTGTGCAGTCTTTATCTTTAAATATAATTTAATATCCTAATGTTATCCAGAAGTACAGGCCTGTAAACAGTAAGACAGAACTGAGAATTGCCTTCATTTTTTCTCCTGTAATCATCCAGAGAACACTTCATGACAACTGTGCCAACTATCAGTACTGTAAGATGAGGTTTTAGGGAAAGCAGTGGTTGTGGAAATTATCTTTTAGAACTTAATTTTCATCCACCTGTGCAGAGCAGCTAATAATGCTAATCTGGGAGGATGAAAGAGGAGAAAAAATACATGAAGCATAATTAATTTGAACATTGTTTGCTGTCCAGGTGTCATTCTTGCATCTTTAAATAGAACTGGTATACCTCACTTCACATCTACAGCATTACTCCTGAAAACATTTAAGACACAGTAGGTGAACCCAAATCCTAAAACCACCAACCACAGAGGGTGAATCCTGCCTGCTTGTGGCCTTCTGGGGCAACTAAATGAAAAAGGTTTGGTACAGATCTCATACTGGGTTCTAAACAGTAGGATGGAAATTAAAGAAACCACACCACAAAGCACAATTGTGACATTCTTTAATTCGTAACCATTAACAAAAACAAACACTTTTGTCCTCATAACTATATGAACGTTGTGGACAGTGCGCTTCAGGTCCTGGGAGGCATTTCCTCCGTTCACGCTGGGTTAACAGTTTCCACAGCACTTGATCCAAGCTGAAACGATCATGTGCTGCTACACAACAAATTAAAGAGAGAATGATAACCTGGTATTGTTTTTGATAATGTGCCCTATTCACGAAGGTGCTATGGTAGTACTCACCGATGATCACTCACTGGTCAGCGGACTATAGCTACGTGTAATGGTCAAGGGCCAACGGTCTGTTGAGTGTGGCTTATGCGCGAGTGAAATCTTTTGCATTGTAAACATGTTAAGAGTTTCTCAGAGGGAAGGTGATCGACACTGAAAGATTCATCCGGATCCGGAGCGAAAGGTTTACAGTATAATCTCTTGTTCATGCTTAAGACACACGTAAAGACGTCTGCTGCCAAAACGCCTTCCAGGACCCGTCACGCCTTGGCAAGGGTGGCTTTACGCACAACTTTAACCTCCTGTAGGGCCCTATGAAATCAGCTTGTATTTCCCCCATTTTTATAATCCTTACATTTATGAATCCAAAATCTGCGTTAATACTTATCAGTGCTTACAAAATGCAAGTAACGTGTTTTGCGGTGAAGTGTTTATCGATAGCCGCGAGCGCCCCCACATTGTCTTGGGTTTTATGGCGTTCCTAATTATTTTTGGAGACCCTTGCGCTTTAATCTCATCACCTAGACAACCAACTGTCACATGGGAAAAAACGAATTAATTTCCTGTAACCAGAGACAGTAAAATATGAATCCCTGGCGTTGATCATGTGTACGACAGAGTGAGACTAAAAGAAGTACTTAGAAGCTTGAATATGATCCGTTATGAATTTACGTTTCAGCAATAAAAAAAAGAAAGCCAGTTTCACTGAAAGGAAGGTGTGAAACAAACGCCCTCAGTTACACACACAGGCACACCGACATTCACTGTGAACGTACGCAGAGCGTCCGACACATAGCCCCGCGCAGACGTTATGGCTGCTGTTTGAATTTGTTTCTGTTCATCTAAGAATGTTACAAATGATTAAATACAAATGCTTTTTTTTTTTTTTTGCAGAAATGTAACCCCACATCTCCAATCCCCAAGTTATCCCGTGTTTCTGTCAGAGTTCCGTATTTTTAAGCTAGATTTTGTGACTCCACCTATGTTTTGAGTATCGCAGACATCATAGGGCCCTACTAGCGGCCTCCATCGTTACAAGCTATGACACTAAAACACCAGCGCCGCCTTTGGACCCGCCTCCTTCGCTGTCCCTGGAGGACGCCGCCGGCTGGCCCTGTGCCTCCCCTTCGCCTTCTCCCACCAGTCGGATGTTGTAGCGTTCCCTGTACTCTGTGAGTTCCCGCCCTTTCGTCTGCATCTGTGTGTTGATGGACTCTATGATCTTTGTGATCTGTGGGAGGGGGAAAGGAAAGACGGTGAGACTTATTTTAATGAAAGAGATTTGTACCTAAAACTGTCTTCTGACCACATCCATTTTTATGTCTTTTAATGAATATAAATTCTATCAGTCAGGAGAAGTGAAAAATATAATTTCATACAGGAGTGTGAGCCGAGTTGATGGACAAAACTGGCGAGGGCTGAGCACCAGCTAATTATAGATTTCTCTATGAGCTGAATCAGCAGTATGACATAATATCTGCCAAGTATAATAATGCATTCATACCACCTAATGTTACCATCCAAAATATTCTTTAGTCTACCTTAAATTGAAACTGATTTTTACAAAATACGACACTGATGTTGTGGAGAACACAGAGTCCAGAGAACAGTGGCACATTATATTCTCCACGAGTTTTACACAAGAGGATTCACGATCAATAACATAACTAGTTTGCTTGTTTTCATTCTGGTACATCACCTGTTCTTTGTTGTTTTCCAAGGCCGGTAGAACTTCTTTTACCGTCCTCTCCACCAACACTCCTCCCACCAGACGGAAGCATTTCCTAGAAGGGTCCACTTCCTTCAGGGTGTCAACTACTAAGCTGGATGGAAAAACAGCGATGTTGAAATATAAGAATGAAAGAACCACTCCACCAAGACAGCTAAAAAAAATCCATGATAAAAACACAGAACAAGGTGTGCAGGTGAGAAAGGATATAAAAATATTGAGGCGTTTGTTCACAAATGAATTGGACAACAGTCTAGATAACAGAACACAACCCTGCAGAAACCGGCAGATGCATGAAATAAAAACGAAATGACAATAATCCACCTTGATGCAGCCGGGCTGGGAAATGAGAGTTGTGATCCAGACTTGATTGGATCGCTCCAATGTGGGAAATTCAGTGACTAGTGAGGAAGGAGCAGCAGAAACAACAGAGGGAGAGGTGCAGACAGAGACAGAGGTGGGGGGAGAGTCAGCTTCAGTACCAACCTGTGCTCGTTGATCTCCATCTCCAGCTCTGCAGCTTTAGAGGCCATGCTGCGCTGCTCTTGACGCATCCTCTGAAACGTTGCCACGACCTGCCACACACAAACACACACACCAATGAGCAGCTGTGTGCAGTACGACAACCTGCAAATCCTACTTATAAATCACTACTGGCTGGTTGGATCTCACTGTTCACATGGAAATAACGCACAGAGAATCCATTTACACGCGTGGAAAGCACTGTGCGAAACTGCGTACTGGCAAACAAAAAGTGGCGTTGAGTAACGTTAGTCTCCAATGATAAAAATAGCCTTTCCCACTGCCACGGAAGACGGGACAGACCCATTCCCCAAAGAACACCTTCCATTTAAGGCGCGTGCCAAATGCACTCAAGACCCCACTGAATGCATTAACTGACGACATGTCCCGTTTAATTTCTGTGCCCCAGCTAGCTCAATATAACATTTACGATTCACGTTGGCTAACACGCTCTGTGGTGAGAAGGCAGAACGATAGCTAGGTGATGGCGATGGGGAAGCTAGCCTGGTAACGTTAGCTGTGGCTAGCTGGGCGTGAGGCTAGCGGCTTTAGCTTCACCGGGACCCGACACAACGGCGACGGACACCGACTAACTGACGAAAGGGACCGGGGGAAGCGGTGATACCTGCTCGGCAGAAGGCCCGGACTGTTTTCCGCCAGCAGTGTTGCTGGATTTGCTACCCGTGGTGCTACTGTTGGCTGCCATCTTGGAAGGGTGTTGCTAGAGCGGTGGGGCGGCGGAGGACCCAGAAAGGCAGTCTTGAGCTGTCTGCGTGATTGCCTGCGTGGAAGTCCGGTCCAGTTTACTTCTTCTGCTTCTTCTTCGTGAGGGTAGAGGAATTTGGCGGCCGCTTCCAGCCTATAACCTATGCAATGAACCAGTTTAATACATCAAATAAAATTCAGCACCCGAAACTGCTATCTGTAAAATCCCTTTTAAATGTAAAAAGTGACACAGGAAATGTCCCACGCCCCAGTTCACACTCTAGATCAGGGAGTGTTGGTAATACACCTTATAAGTTGTTTACCAACCGATAAAACAAAACTAAAGCACACAAATAAAAGTAAGAAATAAAGAAAGAAGGCGGTAGGGTTGAGGTCTTCCGGTAGGCGGCGGTAATGTGCCTTAACGTTGGTTGCTACCCGCCGCTAAAACACCAAAGAAGAAGAAGAAAGAAGCCAGTTGCGGGACTGAACGGAGGGGAGGTGACAGGTCCGGACACCTCTCAGACCAATGCTCGCCCTCAGGTGCATTTTGACAACGCAGGCAAAACATTTTGTCTCTCCCCCAGCCTGGAGATACAGGATCAGGTATGTTTCTGACAGGGAGAGGAATATGTTTGCTACCTAGTTTCATTATAGTTAAGTATCCTATAGCTAATGCAGCCACAACGCTTCCTTGACCTCCTTGATATTCAACAGTGTAGTGTAGAAGATCTAGGGCAATTAATGTTCAACCATGTTTAGCATTGGCTGCACTTTACAGAGGAGGAAATAGCTTAATTTTGATGCTACAGTACGTCTCACACTTTTGCATGTCTTGTGTTTGCTTGGCATGAAATTCTTCTTCTTCTTCTAGGATGTCCACCTCCTCTCACCCAGTGGCTGCAGTGTGTCAGGTGACGGCCACCCCAGACAAAGAGGCCAACTTCTCAGCCTGTAAACGGCTGGTGGAGGAGGCCAAGGAGAAGGGTGCCAGCATGGTGTTCCTGCCCGAGGGCTTCGACTACATCGGGTCCAGCCGAGAGGAGACGCTGTCGCTGTCCGAGAGCCTGGCAGGAGACACGGTGTCACGGTACACTCAGCTGGCCAGGTAGACGCCACATGCCGAACACCTTTCTGCTTTATTCTATTCTGTTCTGTTCTGTTCTGTTCTATTCACGTCACATGGAGGGAATTTAAAACCAGTTAAATGATGTCACATGTTGGCTGCTGGCTGTGTCTTACGTCTTTCCACTAAGCCACTATGGCAGGTAATTGTGGTTATTAGGCATTTACTGTATTTATGATTGCTAGAGGTGTCAGTTGGTGTTTTAACCCGTCCCTCTCCAGGAAGTTGGAGGTGTGGCTGTCTCTTGGAGGATTTCATGAACGAGGGCATGACTGGGAGAATGACCAGCGAATCTACAACAGCCACATCATCATTAATGATAAAGGTACTCTCTCTCTCCCTCTCTCTCTCTCTCTCTCTCTCTCTCTCTCTCTCTCTCTGTCTGTCTCTCTCTCTTTCTCTCAGTCCATGTTTTTCCTCTCATGACAGAGCACCCCCCCCTATCCACACA
>OMOV01071930.1:4824-15071 GCA_900312565.1 Beryx splendens | reverse complement strand
ACGTGTGCTCTTCCGATCTATAAACCTCATCCATAATTACCAGCTATTACAGCAGTATTCCACCCAAAACAAGGCGTCAACAGAAATGCTTAGTTTCGACCCTCCCCAAGTACAGTATCTATGACTATGAATAATCACTGCTGACATCAGCAGATTAAACTTTCATTCTTCTGCCAAAAAATGAGCTTTCGTTCCCACCCACTACCTTGGGACTTAGCTGTCATGATGGTGGGGCCCCTCCTCCTCCTCTTTTCAAATAAAGAAGCCAAGAGGAACTGAAGGCAGCCAGAGGCTGGTTTCTCCACTCCAGGGATTCAGACCCAACTCTTCCCCCACTGGTGACACTGGCACCAAAGAAACAATCAAGTGGCTCTACTGGAAAAAAGGACTCGCACAGTCCGACCACATGGTCGCATTCTGGGGCCTTGCTCTAGATCCTGAATACGGCAGTGCTCTGTGTGCAGTCAGTAGGTAAGAGCACGGTGCCACAAATAACTTAATCTCATTACAATACGGAGGAGAAAGGCCACAGAGAGTGACATGTCACCAACTCCATCAGCCTGGCACAGTTTTGAAACCGCACTGGGCCTAGACAACATAGGCAGTCCCAGAAAATTTGTCACAGGAATGGAAATATTTAAGACGAAGAGAGGCACTTTTTCTTTAAGTAGACCACGTCCCGATCAAAGCAACTGAGTGGGGGCAACAACAGATATGTGGGGCAGCCATAATGAATAGGTCACTGTATAACCATACAGTGTGTGCTAAAAGGTGAGAATGTTTCACTAAAGCAAAGTAGTGATTTTAATAATCTATGCTTAACATGCAATTGTAAAATGCAAATATTATGTTCATTTGATGCACAAATGTCAAAGAGGTGGGTGATGCACAACAAACTCATTTAAGAGCCTCTTTGAATCTACTAATCGTGCTGGGTCTGACGATCTGTGGGACCTTTGTCAAACGCTGAGACAAACAATACAAAAACCACTCTGTCACACTCTACCAGCATTTGCAATTCTAACTACGATGTATGAAGCACCACCAGAAGCCCACAGTGAGAGACGGGCACACGAGGCACTCTACAAAGGGCCATTGTAATGATCCTCCTCTACTCAAGTGCACCATACAAACGGAACATAGAGATCAGAGGAGCATGCATGATCACTGCGCTGAAATCATTACCAGAGTGAGGTGATGCATCTAGATGTGATGCAACATGTGCAGATGCCTTTATTAGCCTAATAATATATGTAAAGGCAAACCAGACTGTGTTTAAAATGTAAATTCATGTGGGTGTCACAAAATTTGCTGCAAAGCCTTTATATCAGATAAGCCAGTAGGCTAAGCCTTCCGCTGATTAGATATGTGCCTAGCCTCACACATCTCAAGTATCAAGCAGCCAAGCTGACTACCTTGACCAATCCTAGTCCAGAATTTCTGCTAGCTTAGCTGATAGGCAGAGAATGCTTCCTTGCTGACAGGCCTTGATGTTACCCACTAATGATGGACAAACACTTTATTGTACAGATATGATCAAGAAGCAAAATATATAAGCAAACATCTGCCATCACCTACAAATGTACAAAGCCTTTAACAAACGTGTACTTTGCACCATTGTCAAACACACAAAAACAAAACACTCTAACCTACCGTGTACACGGCTGCTGCAGATGACAACCTCCTCTACATCTGGCGAGGGGGGGCCAGCAGATCCTCGAGTACACTGATGTCGGCAGGCAGGTGCTGAGGGTGTCGTTGGGAGCCAGTAAGCTAGGCTACATCAAGTGATTCAAACAGGAAACTGGACCTAAATCATTGAAGCATGTACATTCAGGTCAGCACTACATTACTGGTAAAACTGTAATAATTTACTTTTTGACTAGTTTTTTTAAAAATGTTTTTATTTACACCATGTAGATTATGGATGCAAAATACACTGGAGACCGTTGGTAAAACAGCCAATGAGGAGCGTTATCAAATTCATGCATAGAAGTTTCAGGCTTGCTGTGCTGCAGGTACAGTCATAAAGTGAGTTGGTCATATGCTTTTGGCGATGACTTTATTGATGTAGCCAAACTGTCTGCTGAGTGGGCCTGTTTCAAGGTGTCAACAGGTGAGCTCTGTCTAAAACACAAGTAAGATGAAATATTGGCTAACATGTATAGGGGCCAGCAGTAACCTAGCCATTTATACAACCTACATCATTTCACTGACCTGCCTCAATGTAGGAAAAATCTCCAAATGTTTTTATAATAGCACAAAACCGTTTTATTTCTTAAAACCTGTTGCTGATCAACCTAAATTACAATTATGAGCAATATTTAACAAAGGCCTAATGTTTTCTTTGTAAAAAAAAAAATGCTATCAAGAAATTAATCACAAGTTAGATAACTGTGGCCGATTATGGGTAATAACTGCAATACCCCAGCTCCAGAGACAGGACTTCTGGGCTATGAATATTCTCGTATGTTTGTGCGTGTCTGCTGGAGCCAGAAGGGGGCAAATGGGTTTTAACTTCACAGAAGAGCACAAAATGTTAAAACTTCGGATTGAGATCGATTTATAAAACCCGAAAAAGCGTTTTTACCTTGTAAATACTTTTTTTTTTAAATTACCTAAGTGGTGCGCTTTTGGCGTTAAGATACATCTCAACATCTAAACCGAACTTATTTTCGTGTCTACTTGGGGCACAGTTGATTTCGAAAGGAAGGGTGGGGCTATTAGTTAGTTTCCCAATGCGAGTGACTGTGGCAGCAACTGTTACAGCGTTTAACACAAACACAGCCAAACTCGGCACCGTTAACAACGGCTAGACAAATTATATCTGGCGTTAACGTTAAGTTTGCAAGGTGATAGCCGGTACTAAAAGCCAGCTTAATCACGACCAGGCTTGACAACCTGGATGCTAACGTTTAGCCACATTTGTTAACGTCCATGAGAAAATGCTAACGTTATCGGACGTTAACGTTAGTCCGGAAAAGAGTCGGTGAATGTGCAGTACAGACGCCGAGGTTGGCTAAAGTTGGCTTTGCAGTGAAGGATGTTGATTTAGCAGTTTAACGTTAGCTAGCTCTCGGCTGACAAACTTAGCCTCCCTTTCAAGTTACCTAGCGGCTAGCGTTAAGTTAGCTGTTTAGCTAATGTCGGCTGGCGAGAAGTTAGCTAGCCAGCTAGCATTTTTCTGGACTCACAAACCTCCTTTTGTATTTCGCCTAGAGCCTCGAGCAGCCGGCTGGTTAGCCGTTAGCATGTGTAAGCTGCTGCCTAACTAACAGACGGCGAGAAAGTTAACGTTAGTCGGTAAATTACTTGAAAACCAAACCATGTTAGAATCACGAACTCGTTAGTTAATCATTAGCTAACATTCGCTAGTCAATCCGGGTAGCTAGCTAACGTTAGTACGCTATTTTACACACTGAATTATTCTGCCACAGTGAAGTCGTCATTTTACCACCTAGTCGGAGATAGGCTAATATTTGTGAACTGATTATTAATTATCCGATGTTACAACCTGGATAATTAGCTATCAAATCGCCAATTTTACACAGGGGCAAAGCTGTACAAGCCACTTACCGTGTTCCGCTATGTGTGCGCTAACTCACACTGGGCGAATGTACGGAAGGGTCGGGACAGCAGCTATTGATTGGATCATGATCAGCCTATCAGAACTGTCCAGGTTAAAGCACAATATAAACCTCTTCAATTCAAACATCCCCCACAGCTTGATAGCGAAGTATTGTCCTGCCCTTGTGCACATATCTTAATAAACTCTGACTACCAGCTACAAAATCACGATTAGTGTGGATCTCTTCACAGTTCACTGCACTGGTTTCATTACAGCCCCTTCAGACTGGTTCACAGAGCAAGTAGAGAGATGACTGGGCTGCACGTCTCCTCCAACATATCTGTGGGTTGCATAGTAAACATGAAATGGTTTGCATCAGCAATGATTGTTGCTCTGTGGAGTAGCCATCTCTCTCATTCACAAAGCCTGTGAGTATTTTGAATAGTGCATTTCATACACTGCCCCATATTGCATTATCTCAAACAAATTTAGAAGGTCAGTGATGTGAGGCAGTGAGGCATAACACAGTGATTGTTAGATTAAAGTTTGTGACAACTGAACTGAGGATAGCTACAACAGCAAAGACAGCAGAAATACCATCATGAGTCTTTTTTTGGTTATATAATCTCCAGAGAATTAATGTCACCAGGGAAGTGAAAGCATGTTCCACTTCCAGTGCTGGGATGTCACCTGTAATTGTGTGAACTCGTGTCTTCCTGAGGCACACACAGTTCAGTAATCTCATTTACATCTATCCACACACACACTGGCCAACTTCATTTTCACCCTGTGAGAAGAACGGTGTGTGTGTGAAAGAGAGAGAGACACAGATGAAACAGGGGGAAAGAGGGGAGGAGGAGGAGAGTATTTTAATGTAATTTAGAGGGTGCTGATGACAGAGGAGGGGAAACGCATATCATAAAAGAACAGAGGCATACTAGGGATTATGGGTTTGTTATGTTGAAACTGATTCAATATTCAAAATGAGAAGAAAAAGGAGTGTTTGATCTTAATGTGTGATGCTTGTTGTCTGCGTGGGACACTAATGCCACTGCAGTGAGGAAAAATAGAAATCATTGGTGGGTAAGGATACTGCCAACAGCAATACGCATAATTACAAACCTAAATAAAATGCTGAAAATATCATATCAACTATCAGTACTAAAATTATATCCCATACAAAAGGCAAGCATGCATGTATTTTCTAAAAATATCCTCTTTAGACAGTTAATAGCATTCAGGACTTAATTTGTTTATATGCTTTTTCAGATATGTGTTTCATTACGGAATGCCTCATAAAACGCTAATTGTTTTTCACACTGCAAGATGAAAAGACACTTGGAGGAAAAAGTGCCTCTTAAAGCATTTTGAACCCATATTTATTCAGTTAGTGATTGTGTTGATGCAGTTGACATGTGCACACCAGTGTAATAGCACTCTGCAGTTAATAAGGAGAATGGGTTAAGGTGTATTTTGGAGAATAAGGTTTTGTCAAGATAACTGTTAGGTATTGGTTATGTTTTACAGCCAATTTGGATGTTAAAGTTGATTAGCCCAGAGGTGATCCTGTCTCGAAGAACTGGTCTCTTCCCTCACAAAATAAGTGACCGTCGGTTACTTTATGGAGTTTTATGCAAAATAATATGATGCATCAGAATCAGAAATAGAAAAGACAGCATCTTCTGAATAAATCAAGAGTTTTTAAATTACCAAAACTCAAATTGTGAGTCAGAGAGATCTCCTTGGTTGGAGACCAGATCACCCAAATGGTTTTTGATACCATGAGTGACACATGACACCAGCACTGCAGCCCTTCAGCTGGGATCATAGTTATTCATGCGCTTAGAGTGAATTTAGGTCAGTGTAGGATTTTAGTTCAATTCAGTGTTCAATGAAGTACCCTTAATTTATTTCATGTGGCACTTTATGAGAAAATTATTTTGAGTTGGTGAAACACCTTCACCTTTAAACCCTATGTAGCCTAATTTTAACCTATAGATTTCTATAACCATTTAGAATATTTTAAATGTCTAATCAGCTCAGTAGTACATTTGCATTTCCCACATTCTTAAGAATATGTTTAGTTGTGTTTCAACAACTGTCAAAATGTATTTGTACATGTAGCTCACTTTCAGTTTAACAAAACTTTTATGGCCAAAATATATCTTGGTAAGTATGCAAATATGTTATTATAGAGGATTGGAAACTGGCGTCTATTTTAGGTGTAACTGAGAACTGATGTTTGTCAGGTGATTTTAGTTGAATCCAATAACAAGTGCAGTAATACATCTAACGCAATTTAAAAAGCCATAATGAGAAATGTATTTTTTGCACTGAGGAGTTTTGATTTTTGGGTGAATCTACAAACATCACAGCAATAAAAATGTTTTGCAGTCCTTGCAATCTAATCACAGTTATGTTTAAGTTCTTGTCAGAAATATTTCATGGAGTTGTTCTGTTCCCGTTGTATTATATTTTAGCATGAAAAGATCCGGATATTCCCTTGTTGCTGAATGTGTTATGAAAGCACTTGGCTGGGAAACCATCCATCTACAGTGTCTGTGTAACATGTGGGATGCAGCCACTTGGTGTGGACTCACTCCTGAGCTGAAATACGCCGGCCTGCCATCTCAACTGGATCCTTTTCAAGTGCTGCATCTGATAAGGCAGTACATATTTAACTTTTGTGATCACATGGCGCTGGTGAGAGGAGGGCAAATGCTGAACACAAAGTGCCTGGCAGTAGCCAGTGGACACAGTGGTGCAATGATAATATGGCTGCACCCTTCACCATTTAGCAAGATGGTCTCCACCACACACCATCAGATACACCTGCATGGTTCCTGACGCGTTGAGATTACATCTGTCTTACCATTCTTTTCAGTGCATTTCTTTAACACCGTCTGATAACCAACAAATTGCTGAGGAAGTGTTGACTGCTTAACCTCCAGTAATGCCTTTACACTTTCAGTTTGCTCGCATGAGAGGCTCCAGTGAGCTCAAGGCAAACGCACTGAATTCTAATAGTATTCACCCGCCTCAAGGCCCTTGTGGTTTCTGCATCTGTCCTGTTTGGGTGTGTACTGAGATAAAGGGTGTATGTGCATGTGTAGGCACAGCAGAAGAGTGAGTGTCTCCACTTTCATTACTGAGCATTCAGAAACTTTCGACACACTCAGTTTGCTGTTGTGAAGCGCTCAAATTGTTGGTATAACTAAACACCACATTGTGTTTCATAACGTTGTATATAATCTCAGTACAGCAGAACGGTCTCACAACACCCACTGAAGCCCAGTGTAGGCTATCGGCGACACCTCAGCTGCCGTTTCATTTGGTTTTTAAACACATTTTAACTATTCAGTGGGTCACAAAATTGGTAGTGTCTAAATATTTCCATCCATTTGATCTTCCCCTTTTTTATTGACATATTTCCACTGTCCCTGTGCGCCTGACTATTCTCAGTGCATTTTGGCATGACGAAGCGCTACATAACAGAGCAAAACGCCCGGTTGGCTACGGCCCAATAATTGAATGGATTGGATGAGTTGCTCTTACTGCATATCTTCCTCATTACAAAGGCCAAATATGGATATTGAATTCATGACAAACAGACAGGAGGCAGTGCATCACAGGATGACTTATGGTTGTGAATATCATCTTGATATGTGCTTAAGACAATGTACTGTTACTCAAACAAAACGTTCCAGCCTTTGCTCAAACAAACAAGCTGAGGAACGTATTACAATAGAGGTCCACAGTCATAAAAGTTATAAACCATAAGCTAACATCACGCATAAAATTTGATTGTGACTTATTTAAATAGAATTATATCTCTAGTTCTTTGGCATGCTCTGTCATTATACTAATAACCTATGAACATTTAAGTACATACTGTCCTATAAGCTCAGAGTACAAACCACAGATTGTCTTAAGAGGGTACACACACACACACACACACACACACACTCCTATTTGTTCTCATTTTTCAGTGTAAAAATAAATTGGTGCATAGCAACACAGTGACTCAACATTATAAAATAAAAGAGACATCCAAGAACAGATATATACTGTATATGATGAGAGGAGAGACCACAGGGCTTTGAGCGTGAAGACACAGTTGAAATTTCCTCACAACTGTAGACTTGCTCCAAGAGTCATCCATCCTCTCATAATGACACCAAATCAGTTGGATATTTGCAGATATTTCATGTTCACACACTACAGTCAGTCAGGTGCGGTTCAGTCCAGCGCATCTCATTCTTTAGCGAAGACGCTTTGTTACATCAACCTGCAAGAGAGAAAGAGGCTTACTGACAATTTATACATGTGAAATGTAATTACGAAAATCCAATTTACATGATTTAATATTTGCCTCATTCGAAGGCTCGGAAGTCATACTATTGCTAATTGTATAATACATGATGACAGCATATCCTTTTCGTCAGTTCTAACCTTTTTGAGAGCTTTCAATGCGCTGTTGCGAATGGAGTCCAGCAACTGATCCCTGGAGTTTCTCCCTCCAGTCTGTCGTGAAGTCTGACGATCCAGTTTACTGGGCGACAGGCCTTCCAGCGTGGGAGCAGGAGGCGCAGCCGGTGTGGAAACCTGCCCAGATCGTCCAGCCTTAGCCTTTGGGGTTACCTCAACGCGGGGTCCAAGTGAGGGGTCAGTGGAGGAGGGATTCTTTGTCTTAATCATGCGTCCTTTCTCCTTGATTAGCGGGAGCGTGGTTTTTTCCTTGTTGGCCTGCTGCAGGTCTCGAGGGCTCTTCAGTGCCATGTGTCTGGATGGAGGAATGTGCTGGAATGAGGGGGATTTCAGGCCAGACTGAGCTGGACGGGTTTGCTCGGCCTGCTTCTTCTCTAGCATCCGTCGCTGGCGCTGCTGGTCTATATTGCGACTCAGGATGCTGGTCATCGTCATCCTGGGCCCAGCCAGCTCAAAGTGATAGCCCAGCTTTAGCAGCGCAGTGTTGCCTTTTAACATCTTAGCCATCTCCATCTCCGTTTTCCCCCCACATATGTGCCGCTGGTTGTGGAAGCGAAGCTCGGTGACGGTTGTGTTGTTCTCTATCGCGCGGATCAGAGCCAGGATGCCTTTGCTGGTGAGGTGGTTGGAGTCCAGGTTGATGCTGGTCAGGCAGGCGTTGCTCTGCAGAGTGTCAGCGACAGCATAGGCTACATGGTCATCGGCCCGGGTATTCGCCAAAGCCAAAGTCTTTACGTGTGCGTTGTCGTGAAGTGCTTCTGCAAACTGGATGAGCGTCTGAGTTTGGATCACGTCCGAGTTGTTGACGTTCAGCTCGGTCAGTGACGGGTCATTTCTCCTGACTCTCTCAAGCAGTTCATCAAACATACTGGAAACATCGCCCTCCTCTGTTTCACCTGCTGGGGATTCTTTGCTGTTGCTGCTTGATAGTTTTGCATGATCAGTTTCACATTTATTACCAGTCCCTGTTGTCTTTTCTCTGGGCCATGCTTTCTTGTGTGACTTCGTGTTGTCTTTGTGATATTCCTTCTCGCTAATCTTATTGTCTTCCATTGTAGATCCCCTCAGTTCACTTTGCCTTTCCTTTTCAGGGTGGAGTCCTCTAATTTTGCTATCCTTCATTTTTTGTCTTTTTTCATGTCTGTCCGTCCCTATCCTATCCTCTTTCTCACCTTGGCCTTGCAGCTTTGAAATAAGTTCTCTGGTTTTGCAGTCTGCTCTCTTTCTGCTCTCCTCTTTTCTGCCCTTCTCTACTTCACTCTCGTTTTTTCTTTGTAATTTTGATATGAGGTCATGTGTTTTGCAGCCATGCCTCTTCTGTTTCGTAGGTTCCTTGTTTTTCCCCTTCGCCTCTAGGGCACCCTCAGCTTCTGTTGGATTTACACTCTGACTTTCCTCCCTGTTGCTGTCTTGAAACACACCAGCACACTCCAACCGTTTGTTCTCTTGCTTCTCTTTCGTGTCCTCGGATCTGTCATTCTTATTTATATCCAAATCTGTGGTGTCAGCTTTTAGTTCACTGCAGTGATCTGGTGTTGTTAGGGTGTCACAGCTGTCACAACCTTTCTCCACCTCTGTTGTAGTTTGGCTTCCTCTTCTCTCACTGTTGGTTTTTGGCTCCCCCTTCAGTGAGAAGCAGATTAAGAGCAGTGTGTCATAAAGATATTATAATTGCACAGTAACATTGTCAAAACACTTCAACACAATGAATGTTCGGGGAGGCTATGCCACCCATGAGCAAATCCATTGTTGTTTATAATGCAAAGAAAAAGTCAGGGGTTCAATCTGTTAAACCATTACAGGACATAAATGGTAAAATAATAGGTTGTGCTTGTGAACATTAATGCCCCATCGATCAGTGTTTTGAATCTAGAAAGCAAGCTGTTGTAGAAAAACATGCTGGAAGAGATTTGCAAGAGTGTGTTGAAGAAACTCTGACTGTCCAGTCCTTAAAAGGCACTATGGCTTGGCAGTAGCCTCCTGTACAGGAATTTAATTTGTCTTCACATTAGGAACAGCGTGCCTGCATGAGCAAGCGCAGACCCTGGGCTCCACTCCCTGCTGTTGAAGGAAACTGACTGTAAAAGTGAAGGGAATTAAGATTTGAGATAGCAGCGTAAAAGGAAAAGCACAGTGTATTATAACAGTAGTTTGTTGTGTAGACTAATTTAGATCGGAAGAGCACACGTCG
>OMOV01071868.1:2213-12875 GCA_900312565.1 Beryx splendens | reverse complement strand
CCCCTCCCCTCTCCCCTCCTCTACAGCGTGGGGGATTAGATGACCCCCTACCCCCTAATTTTAGCCGTGGGTTTGTGGGCCGCTGGACGGCGTGGATTACAGGGTGATCATTCGAACTCAAGCTCAGGCACATAAACACAGCAGAGGAATGTGAAGAGGGGGGCGAATCAGCCAGCCAGCCGGTGCACAGAGACTTAATAAGGGCAACTCCACAGCCCACAACACTCATGGCCTTCTAAAAAACACTGGAGGGATTTCTTCTGTGAGTGTGATCACTTTCATGGTGATGTTTTAACCAAATATTGTTGCTTTCTCATTGTTATTTTGGAAATACTACACTTAAGCCATAAAGCCAATTTATTCTGGTCAGTTATTGATGCCAGTTCTGCCGCATTATGAACAATCATGAATATCATTACAATACTTTATAGATGTATGTGTTACGTTAAACTTAGGAATCATCCCAAGAGGTTGAAATCATCCATATTTTGACATATTGACAGATGAATTTGGACTAGCAAAATGTTTTGAACATGGATATATAGCATTCTAGGAAAGTATTCATTTAATGTATGCCATGTCCTCCATGCATGTCCTTTCTAGACAGCATTGCTGCAGTAGGAATGGATTTTTTTGTTTTTACAAATTACAATACAACCATCGTGTTGCTGCTGCACAGTTAGTCCCGAATGGAATCTGTAGACTGATCTGTTCATAAATCATATAGTAGTAGCCTACACTTAACTTACGAACCAAATAAAAGAAACACTTGGCAGAATCAACACAATTTCAAAAAGGAAATGGAAGAAACGCTATCAGATTTGTTGTTGGCTTAAAACCTGTTTGACACTATCCAACTCCTAGAAAGAGTCACCGTGATGAGAGCGACAGGCAGAACAGAGTCAAGGAAAGAGTTAGACTTGAGACTGAGTGGTGCTATGCTCTAGGTTCATGTGTTTTCATGGTGAGTGAGTAACAGTACACAAAACTGATTACAAAAGATAAGTAACTAATACAAATAAAACAGCTGCAATGATCTGATCATAAGTGCATTTGAAACAAATATACAAAGTAATGCATGACTACTTGTTAGATTGCTCAGAAGCTTCTTTAGAGTAAAACCGACATGTAAGCAAGATCATTTTATGTAAAAATAAGCTACACTCATTTTATCAGCCTAAATCACGAAGTGGAGCTGCAACAGAGAATAGTATAGAATCGACCTTTTACTTGTTTATTCTGATGTGAAATCCATCTCAGCACGCTGGAAGTGACAAATTGAAATTTAAGAGTGAAATACAAACTGTTTCCTAAACAGCAGAGAGCAGCGCTTTGTCCAGAGAAGGGCTGGACTCACCAAAATTAGATCTTACATGATCTCTGAGTATTGAAGTTCACATTTTTCAAATAGTTACCCAACTGCCAATTGCAGATGCCAATCTGTTGAATTTGGACATACAAAAAACCCCAAAGTAACTGCCAGTAATCAGATTATATTAATGACTTTATGCTATCCAGAGGATGATGCTACTAATCACAGGTTTTATGCCAATGATTATGCTAATTACATTTGGAAAGTTACCCTCCCAACACGTCACTGGTATAGTCAGAGGCACACACACACACACTGAGGACAAAGTGACGGCGTGTGGACCAGCTGACGGATGCTGCCTGTGACCCTTTAATCCTCTACTGACAATCCTCTGTCACTACACAGATGGATGGACAGACTGGGAATGCACTGATGCTTCTCCATACGGTTTTGTTTTGTTTGAGGGGTTAGTTGTCTCTTTATTTCTTTACATCACTGTTTTTCTCCATCCATCCCTCCATCTTTTTCTTTTCCTCCTCCGTCTCCCCTGTTCTTTCAGCCGACTGCTCTTTCTCTCTACCTGTCATTTTGGTTTTACTCTTTACAGTGAAAAGGTAAAAGGTTATCATGGGAGAACAGGCTATCACCAGTAGGCTCTCTCTCACTGTCAGTGTCTGGGCGGCTCGTCCCCTTTCCTTGAAGTCGGTCCAGCGGAGGGCAGGAGGTTAAAGCTCACAGCGAGTCAAACTGGTGGTAAAGAGACATAGATATGACCATTTAGATACTGAGTGGTGAGAGAGAGCGATGACCATTCACATAACTTCTGGGATCATGTGGCATAGAGGCCCACACTGCGGACAAAGTGACAGCCTGCTGGCCGGCTGATGAGCCCTCTGACCCTCTAATCTCGTGCTGTCAGTCCTCAGTCAGAGGGCTGCTGGACAATGGCTTCAGCCCCTGTTGCTTTAGAGCGGTGGGCTCCGGTTATGAGCCATGGAGGGCCAAGAGTCTGCAGCCTTTCTTTCCAACCAAACACTACAGACTGCGCTCTCTCAAGTCTTTGAAACCAAGCCGACCAGTTAAAAACTCAAGACCACTAACTAGCAACTCAAACTAATCTGCTATCTTACTTTGTTTCATGAGAAGTTTAGAGATGCAAAGTTTCTGCAGGAAAGTGCAAAATACAGCTACATTCCCCAAAATGAACGAACAAATCAGAAACAAATGACCAAACCTGAAAACATAACAGTTCACAAAACAAATCAACAAACTAAAGAACAAATTACTAAATCACAAAATAAGTCAACACATCACAAAACAAATGAACAAATCAGAAAAAAAATGAATATTGGAGGAGGTACAAGCTTTCTCATCGCTGATTGGACATAAGTGTTAGGCAGCCATGTTGTTTATGTTGTGATTTGTTGATTTATTTTCTAGTTTGGTCATTGATTTTGTGAAATGTTGATTTGTTTTGCTCTTCCAGGCCACCATATCGTACCTCCAACCACAACACAACCTGTTAAAGACTTAAGCCAACCAGTCTTCTCTCACTGTATTACAACCTTACTGTTGGTCCAAATGATCAATCAATACCTGCAGTTCCAGGTAGCCTACCTGCAATCCAAGCTGTTTTGTACAAAGAAACATAGGCACTCACCAAAAGCACCTCAAACTGTTTTTAATGCACAACAGAAGCCAAAAATAAATGTGTTTCTCTGCACCTGGTGTTCAGTTTAGAGTGCTGAGGTGATTTGGAGGGATGCGTGTGAATGATGCTGATAGAGACTGAGCAGAGCTGGACCATTCACATCCAACAGCTCTGGGGAAAAAGGCCGCTCCCAAAAGTTAAAAATTGCTGCCCCCTGCTGGCTGGTCACATACTGGGTCCAAGTGAAAGCCCCTGGTCGCTAAGAACAACAGCAGTAATAGAACAACATCACGCAGGAGGCATGTGAAATAACCGCTGTGGCAGTGGATGGAAATCTGAGATGGCACTGTATAAATGTGAGAGTGCAACATCCCCTTAAGCAAGTCAAGACTGGCATCATGATAGAGTCACAGTGTGTAAATAACCAACCAAGCAAGCCTTGTTCCAGCCAAGGCAGCTCAGAGGCTATTTTCCTAAACTACAACGACTATGCAAAAGTAGGTGTTCAAAACCATTGTGATAAACTCAAATAAAAATAAAAATGAGATCACTAAAACAAACTAAAACTGTCTTGTGTTCTTGTAAAAAACTCAAATAAGCTAAAAGTATGTCACGTTTTTAGTTTTAATCTTTGTGTTTTTGTGTGGGTAAAAAAAATTAATTTGGGTGGATAATTTTTACTGATTCTGAGCATTAACTGAACATTTTATGTAAATACTTTATGACTGATTTATGATTGTTTGTACTACATAGCCTACTACCTGTTGCAAACATACCTGTTCTGAACTTCTATGGTTATACCTTAAAAAAATACCATCCCCACCAAAAATACTAAAACGAGAAAACTGAAACTAAATAAAGAAAACTAAAACAAAATATTTGTTAAAAAAAATAAAATAAATGAAAACTACCAAACTGAAAAAAATAAAATAAATCCCAACCATCAAAAAAAAAAAAAATCCCAAACTATAACAACCCTGCTCATAGCTGTTGGTTTGCTTTTCGAGTGAGGCAGACTACACCGTTAAAAACAACAACACTTTGTCAAAGGTGCAAGAACCTCTAGGCCAGATTCATCTCCTCCTCCATATTCCCTCTGAATGGCACCTAGATGATCTACTGTACTCTGCTGTGGCATGATGTCTGTCTTAAGAAGCATATAAAACATTTATGGCCTATAAACAGTTGCAGTAGTATCTGTAGTCTGTTTGTGTGTGTGAATTTATTCCGAACAGAACGAGAGGAGTAAAGCACACATACAGACAGTGGAATAAGTCATAGTGATTGTGACTTATTGTGACAGTGTGACAGTGATTTGTCTGTGTGTTAAGTGTTACCTGTTGGCGTTTCCGTACCTGCTCCCTCTCTAGCTACAGCAGGCTATATGTTTAGGGTGAAGCAGAGAGGATCGGGGTGTCACAGCGTTGGGGTTGCGGTGATTTGTCTTCTGCTCCGGTGGCCCTTGTGGTGACAGGCCATTTCAGCTATTCACACCTCTCTAGCACCGGATCTGTCTGGAGCTGACGTGTCATGCTGCGGGGTGGGGTGGGGTGGGGGTGGGGGGCACAGGAACACAGGATCAGATTTTTAAACCTGGGACACAGATCCGGACTAAAATGTCTGCCTAAACAGGAAGAACTCTATAGCGATGAGAGGATCAAATGTGCTCCACAAGGAGTTCAAATTTGAATAATCTGTGCCAGTGAACCTGCTTAGCAGATACAACTTATACAAAATAATGTAACTGTATTCTATAACATTACGTAAAAAATAATATGTTCTGATTACAGATACCTGTGAAAGATTACAGGATTACTTCTGGGAATGATTGTGAAGTGAAAGCAAGAAACTCAGAAGGCTATTTAAACAGCGGCAGGGGTTATACATCTTTATAAAAATGTGGCACAGAAGAAAATTTGCATGGAAATTTTTCACTTTTTCTTATCTGTGCCGGTACCGTTATACCTCAAAGTAATCTGAAAGTAACTGAAAGTAATTAGAATACATTAGGATGGGATGATATATCGAAATTCAATATATTGCGATACAAAAATGCGACAAAACGTATCGTGGGGCAGAAAAATGAATCGGGATATTAGCTCCATTTTATTCTGCTGTAGTACTCACAGATGAGATGGCTTGCCCATCACAATTTCACAAGCTCTCCACTGAAATTACGTTATTTGCGCTTTGTAATGGCATTTTTAGATTGTTGTTTACATTCTAGATCGCTAGAAAGATCTGTGGCTCAGAAATAAACATAATTCTGCACAGTCATACTTTGTTGTCATTGAACTTTTATTTATATGACACCGTATCGTGATCTGAATCATGAACACCATATCACGTATCGAATCGCATCGTTGAGATACGCGTACCGTCCCGTCCCGATACATCTCGGTAACTCCTTGGACTGTTCACAATTTACAGCTCTGATGAGGCAACTAGTACCTGCAAGGGGATCGGCTTTTAAAGTAACCTATCCAACCCTGCCAAGTCATGCCACCCTCTACTGAAATACACCAGCCAGTGAACCGGATGACCCTTTGCATTGGTTGTTATTAGTTCAGTGTGGCATACAGAGGGGCTGATATTACTGCCTCCCTCCAGCCACTCAAACCCCACCAGGCTTCTCCTTCCCATAATCACCTGCTGCAGAAGAGACAAGGTTACAGTCTGATGACACCGAGCATGGCACACCTGCCAAGGGGTGAAAGCCGATAGTCGGTATTAAATATGTCGGGCATGTTTGGAACATGTATCGAGACTGACATGGCAGTCCGCTGGGCTAAGTTTAGAGGGGGATAGTCGAGTTTTGTGAACGTAAAGACCGGCGTGGAGGCAGCAGGCTAGAGTGCGGTTCGGCTCGTGTGCGTCATCCTGTTCTGTTGCCCTGATGTTGGAAGCAAAACAACTTGACTGGTCCCATTAAAAAGCAATTTGGTCCCAGTTCTGGTTGAGAGGTCGCTGAACTTCTGTACTGTTTTCAAGTCAGCTTGTCTCCTTTGTTTTTCACCATCTTGACCTTATTAAATGTGAAGACCCTGGCACAGAGTCAGACAAATTCACTGCAATTGCAGTTGTAAAAATCCCTCACATACAATATAGACATCCACAATAAACGGGAATTAAGAGATTGTACGCGTGCATGCTTACACACACACTCATACACACATAGACAGACACACACGGCCACACGCACACACATACACACTGTAAAACACTAGCTCAGCATTTGGAGCCAGCCATGAGATCATGAGATAGATATTCCCATGGCAACAGTTTCTCAACATAAGCAGACAAACAACCATACTGTGTGTGTGTGTGTGTGTGTGTGTGCGCGCATTTACGTATTCTCTCCAGCAAGTGAGCCTATAAGTGCATGTATGCTCGGCCAGCTTTCATCATCTAACATGGGACTTGGCTTCTCTCCCAGACTGAAAACTCCTTAATATGTAAACCTGGCACAGGATCTTCCATCGAAGCATTCATCCCCGTCTCCCTTCCTATTGTCCCAGAGGAGGACGGATCGCCTCCATTGTGCGCACAGTCAACAGCTCGCGTCGCGCTACTTGAATGAGCTCAGAGATTGTAAACAGATTCATTAGTTTGTTTTGGCTGTGAGCAGCTTGGCTTTGTGTCAAACGCAGACTGTGTTTTCTCTTTGCCATGCTTTATAATCTGAGGTCCATCTGAGATGTTCTTCCCCAGCCACCAACTCGGTTTCTATATGTGCTGGCATGTCTCTCTCTCTCTCTCTCTCTCTCTCTCTCTCTCTCTCTCTCACTCTACCTCTACCTCTCTCTCCCCTCACATGTAGGGGCTACATGTATATTGTTTTAAAGAACCAACTAAATGTAAGTTGCACATGAAATCTGAGGTGGTAAAAGTTTTCTTTACATTTGCAATATTTGTTAAGATTGGAGTAAACACAATTCAAACTGTTCGAAAACATATGTGAGTGTACCCACAATTTCAAATATATGTGAAAATAGATTTCAGATTTTAATTGAGTTGTCCTAAGATGTACAGTATGAATTGCATGCATGGATTGTTATATTGGTGGATTTTTACTTGGAGGGAAAAAGTGAGATTTATTATTACAGCATATACTTTCCAGCTGAAGGAAGATCACCTCCATGGCTGTTCTTACCAAGGTGATAAGGGCATTTCAAATTGTAGGATTTGGAAATTAACAGTGGAAATACACTGTTAAATGTGTTAAATTTGATCCTCGTTTTCATGGGAGATGCGTGAAGCCAACACCAACACAGTTTTTAGCCAGTCCAAAACATTTCCTCGGGTTGCATCATGTTGGAAGAGTGTGAAGAGGCCCTGATGTAAATATGTGCAGCAGTGTTCCTCTTCACCAGACAGGCATTTTAACAGCTATAAGCCCTGTAGCAGTGAGTCATTGTCATACATCCTAAAGCTTTTAACAATTACATGCCTTACATCTGTGCTGAAACATATCTGTTTCTCCGCCGGAGCGTTCCTCCTCAGCCATTTTGGAGGAGTTGGGGCCCGTGTCCCGAGCTGCTTCAGTGCACTGGAGCTCCCAAACGACTCCTCTCGTTGCATTACGGTGCAGCAGAGTTAGTGCAGAGCAGGAAGTCTCGGACGGGTTTATGGCGCCTCATGCACCCTCCAGGGCCCAGTGCTGATCGCTCCCTGTTGCCACGGCAACCCCAGCACTGTTTGTAAACATCTCACTATGTGTTTTTTTGCCCGGTGATGGAAACCCCTCCAGCGCAGCACGCTACTCTCTGAAAGACGCCCAGTCATTCCTTGGGTGCTATTAGCACTATTGATGCATTTAACACAGTTTAATAACACTAGAAGTGGTGAAATAGGAGTAGAAATGCTACGGCTATATTTAGAATTTACAACGGAAAAACTATCCACACATTTTACAGAGGTATTTCTCTAAAAGTGTCCCTGTTTCTGATTCTGTGACCTCCTAACTCAGACATTTACTGCCATTAAATGGTAGTATAATCTGTAGTAATCTATGTAAGCCTTTCTGAATGTAGCTGTACTCATTCTGTATACAATATTATACAACAGGTAGTTCCGACCAAGCAATCTGATTGGTCAACTAGACATTCAGAACGTGATCAAATCAAGGCTTGATTATACTCGCGAGCGGACGCACACACGGACAGCTGCGGACACCACGGACGAGTAGTAGTTCTATTAAAAGTCGTGATTTTGTTTTTCAGAGATTCTGACCTTCTCTGGCTTTCATTCTGCAGGTTGTTACTTTAATCATTAATGACATTCAATCTCTCCCTTTCCCTTCTCTTTCTTTTGCTCTCTAGCATTGTGTGTGTGTGTGTGTGTGTGTGTGTGTGTGTGTGTGCGTGCGTGTGTGTGTGTATACATACAGTACATGGTTTCACATACATCCATACACATAACTATGGATGTGTGCTTAATGTAACACAAGTAGGCACATGTGTTACAGGACCTAAAGAGGTCAGTACAAGACATACAATAGACAGGCTGTACACTAGATACCAGTACATGCATATTGAGCCTGGAACCACTCCCCCACCCCCAGCGAAGAGTAAAATATCGCCTTTGTAAAATCACAACACAAAAAGTGCTATTCGATTACACGGTGCAGTAATGGATGTGACCATATGTCCATCCGTGCTCACATCCGTCCCTGCTGCACAATACAATAAAAAATGAGCGACATCTGATCTCATTTTACATGGATTGGACTTCACTGCGGTCTCAGCTCGTGTCCCGCTGAACACACTGTCTAACTTCTGGTTCTGATGCATGACGTTACAGTGTTGAGTTGACCCAGCTGAGAATCAGCAGAATGAGACTATATAACATAAGATTCATGCTAATGCATTGCAAGCCTTGATTTAAACGAATGCACACTGAGATGAAAACAATTTTAAACATGCTTTACCATAGCTTGCTCTCTAGGATAAATCTGTTTCACCTGGATCCACATTATTAAAATAGTTTTTCATGGGACACATGCTGCTTTTATGGGCTGTTGGGAAGACCTCTCCAGATCAGGCTGCGAAGCGTTACTCAAAATAGACAGCATGCCATAAAAACATGGTTTAATTCTTTTTGGAACATCAGTATACTGGCTGATAAGTGAGGATGCTAAACCATTATTTGGGTTTGTTGGATAGACATAAAAAACAGATATTAGTTGGTAAAAATACCCTAATGCTGGTTGAAAAGCGTGATAGCAAAATGACCCAATTAACAACACAATAAACTACCATATTGTTGCTGTTAGATGAAAACCTCAGTTCTCCAATATGAGAACTTTTCAGGAATACAGAAAAACAGGCTCTGGGTTTGCAGGGGTGTTGAAAAAGTTGCATAAGTCAAAGTGTCAATTTTCTCAACCCATAGAGGAGTGTGTATTCTTTCAATTAGAGTCAAAACACGAAAATCACCGACTGGAGTTATGAGGTTTTCGCATGACAACAGCAGACACTTAGTAACTTCGGACTGTGTGCGCACTAAACAGCATCTGACTACCAGCAGTTCCTCTGTGTCTTTCTAAAGCGTACTGCTCTTCCCATCTTCCCCCCCTCTTCCCTTTCTCTGCTCTCTTTTGATCTGCGTTTCTCCTCCTCTCAATCATATTGACAGGACCATGATGTAAGGCCCCAAGAATTTACACTGTAATTTAGCAGTAGCTCCGTATGTGTGTGTGCATGTGCAGCTGTGGGTGTGTTCATGCATGCATACGTTTTGCGTGTGTGTGTGTGTCTGTGTACTTGCATGCCCACTGTCCACACAGGTTGGTGTGTGTGTGCGTGTGTGCGTGTGTGTGTGTGTGTGGCAGAAAAGGCCAGAGAGGTGTGTTTTTGCAGCACACCTGCTTCCTCACCTTTCGACCTCTTGACTTTAACGGCCCTCCCTCCTTTTTACTTCCAGTGAAGTCATCACTAAAAAGCCCAATACCCACTCTAAAAGACTCTGATGTCCTGGAGAGAATACACTTAAAAGGTACTGACACAGTTTGGCTAACCTCTCAGCAAAACTAAAATGATGTTTGGAGAAACTCAACTGTAACAGTAAAAGTGTTTCATACAGCGCGCTTTCTATGATACAGTTGTTAAACTTGGATAGTGATTGTGTGTGTGTGTGTGTGTGTGTGTGTGTGTGTGGAGTGGATTGTGAGTCCCAAGAATCATAATGAAAATCCAAAGTTAGAGACAGAAAACCCAGGGCAAAATAATAAGCTCTTAATTTTTAGATGTGTGATGAACTTACTGGACGGCCATTTTGATAAACAGTTTAAGTGGATTTATGCATGAGTGACTGACTGGCTGACTGGGTGAGCAAATAGAAAATGTGTTCATGGACGAAAACCTCTCTGAGTCAATGAGCCTTTTGACCTGGTAGCTACTTGGAGAAACCTTGGTGGTCCTGGCTAGACAAGTCCAAACTGCCAACTGTTTCCAGTAACAGCTTTACTTTTGGCTTCGGACGTGTCCTCACTGCTTAATGAGTGTGCAAGGTAATGGAAGGGCCCCAAGAGAGGAGAGGGAAATGGAGAACGAGAGAGAGGGAGGGAGAGAGAGAGCGAGGGAGAGAGAGAGAGAGAGAGAGAGAGAGGAAGAAACAAAGAAAAGTAGAGGCGTGCGCGCACATGCAACAAAGAGAACAACGAAAAAACGCGCGCTCAGCGCCAGAGAGAGCACATCGG
>OMOV01071237.1:1813-12314 GCA_900312565.1 Beryx splendens | reverse complement strand
GGTGGTGGGCCAGCGCAGTGGGTTTGCAAGTCAGACTGGTTCTATCTGTCTGACCCGGACCAGACATGTTCTCTGTCCCGGGTGGTCCTGTCTGCTTGGTCCATGTTCTGTCATTCCTGTGCAGCGGGAGCGCCAGGACCCAGCAGACAGTGACCCAGAGTCTCCAGGCTGCAGCCTTCACAGCCAGCCTCAGCCAACACTGTAACCTGGGCCAGCGGAGAGCCAGAGAGAGCTGGAGAAGTACCAGCAACGGGAGCAAACAGAACAAACCGTCCCATACAAAGACTGCCATTGGCAAATACAGGATTGAAGTTGTTGTTTAACACATAAAAACTAGAACGGTCTCTGGGACGTTTTGCTGTGACCTCAGTTACCTCTGATCTCCATATTTTGCAAAGTCCAACTTTGTTGGTTTTCATCCCTAACAATCCTCTCTGTCTCCAGTTTGTTAATAAGTCCATTTGGAAAGTGTAAATTGTTGTGTCTGCTCTCCTACTGCCCCTCCTCCTCCTCCCTCCATAAATCATTTACCATAACCCATGGGCTCAAACAGAAGCCGAGCAAACAGAAGGGACATAAATCTTTCCTATTAAGCTGTTAACATAATCATACTCTCTTCGATCTTCTACTATGCCTACCGTCATTGTTTTGCATCCTGACCCCTGTGTACCTGCAGGTTTTTTTTCTTTCCAATATTGTAGACGGTAGTGAAATGAAAGACTTTGAAAGACTTTGCCTTGTAAAAATTCTAACATGACGCCTGTTGTTTGAGTAGTATTTTAGGGTTAATATTCAATCTTATCCCCAATTCAAACTAGTTTAAAGTGAAAAAAATGCAAGAAGGTTTTTCAAAGGGGGTGAATAATATAATATAAACAACTAATAATATCTGAATATCAAGTACACTGTAAAGACAGTGATCTCCAACCATGTGCCATCAAGAACCATGCAGGTTTTCATTCTAACCAAACAACTACAGCAGCTGATTTTACTGATTCACCCTGAGAGGAGGAGCCGATCAATGAAATCAGCTGCCATGGTGTTAGAGTGAAAACCTGCAGACACCTGGCTCTCGGTGGCACATGGCTGGGGACGGCTGAAATAAGGAGCAGGGCCTTGCTTTTGGCGTCAGAACAGCTTGGGACGATGGCATGTTGTGAGAGGGATACTGGACCGCTCTTCAAGAAAGCCTCCAGGTCTTCGAGGGATGAAAAAAAAGGTTGATATCTATACTTCACAGCCACGTGCAGGTTTTCATTCCAACCAAACACGCCTCACTGATTGGCACAACTTGACCCAGAGAGAGGGGGGAGGTGATCAGTGAAAACACCTGCTGGCTGCTGCAGTGTTGTGAAAACCTGTAAACTCCACTTCACACTCCATGGCATGTGGTTGCCCATCCCTGATCTAGACTCAAGACCTTTCCATATGAAGGTTTAGTGAAGACTGGGGAGGCCGTGGAGGGCACTGGTTTCATCCTGGTGTTCATCTTGAGTTTGTTCATCAGTGTGTATTGGGGACATTATCATCTTGGAGTGATATAATGGCCTTTTATTCTTTTACCTTTATACAAACCATGCAGAGAAATCATGAGACCTAAAGACTCTGACAAGATGGCTGCCCATACTGTCGTCCACCATATCACTTCTTCCACCGCTCTGTTCCAGGTTTGTTTTATGATTTATGATTTTTTTTAAAACATAATTGCAATTGTGTGCACTTTTTCCAAGCTGTAACACTTACTGCTGTGCCACTTTTTAATTTGTTCTAGGCGTATTTGGCCTGTTTGTTTTTTTTAGACATTTGTATCATTCTGTCAGGTGAGGCTACTATAGCTTATGGCATGGCTTTGTTGGATAGTTTAAATCTAATCAGCTCACTGTGCAGTCAAGAAGTCTGGTCGATTTAGATGATTTCTAATCCAGTTAACTGGTGACACCTTGGGCCAAACATGTGTTGCTCCTTGGTTACTGCAAACAGTCTTGCTGAACTTGTTTTTTTTTGTTTCGTTTTGTTGCTGTTTTTGGCTAAGCTTATGAATGACTTCAGTTTGTAATGATTTTAAATCAACGTTTCATGTCAAATGATTGTCTTGTAGTAGTGGGATAATGTGCAGGGAGTTGGTCAAATGCTTTGACCAGAAGATGAACTTTCCTTTCCCTGACCCCTCCTGCTGAAAAACCTGCTTTGCGGTAGATGAATACTAACAACAAACACTGAAAGGTTGGCAGTGAAAATGCTGGCCAAGTGGTTTCTGTCGTCTGATATTGGAGTAACTCTGGAATAGGAGTGCCATCCTCTGCACCTGTAGACAGCAACTAATGCCCCATCATGAAGCATATGAATCCCCCTTCTCTGTAGCACAGACATCAGATACAACCAGCTGCTGCCAGGTGCTAAAGAACTGTGGTTATGTGTGGGGAAAGTGTGGCGAAGAGAAAGAGAAAAGAAAATGAAAGAGCATTCCAACACCACCTTTAAGGCCGCTGTCATGCAGTGTGACTTGTTTCCTTTAACAGTAACAACATTGAAGGAGCAGTAAACCGCTGTTAACCACCCAGCTGTGGTGCATTTTATTTTGCTGATGATGGCTAACAGGGCAGGACAACATGCTAACAGGGAATCTGAACATTTCACTATGAGGAATGAGGAAGTTACACCATCAAACCAGTATCACAGTTTTCAATCGGTCATTCCCATTAGTCATTAGGGAACGCAATAATCGTTCCATTGTACTGTCTGAGTACGAGAGATATTTAAGAAATGAATTAATCTATCTGAACAATTTGAGTGGAGCATGCTTTTCCTCTAGAAGAACTTCAGAGGTTTAACCATCACTGCTGACATTTATTCTGTAACCTCTCTCTCCCGGGTCTGTGTGGGGATAAAGATTTGATTTAATGGTCATGACAGTTACATTTCTATCTTTAAATGTTTTCACAGATTAATCCACATATTGTGTATAAATAAATAAATAAACATAAAAGTGAAAAAGAAATCCACAGATTTTGTGTGAACATACATAATGCTTTCCATTAGCGAATTGATAGTAATGTGTTGAAGATGGGTTGATTAACATCATAGCAAGGCAACAGGTCCAACTAGTCCAGCAGATAATGACCCCGCCCCAGTCCTGGAGTGTGACAGCTACACAGGTGCTGCCGCCCGCAGAAACACAGATTCAAGCCAGGCCTCAAGGACATAAGGTAAAGCACACTTCATACTTAATCTCAATGTTAATGTTATGTTAATGAGTCCTGTGCATAATTTCATAGTGCTGTCTACATGTGTGTAAATGTTTGTAATATTATAAACAAGGTAAAATCATGAAGAAAAACTAACATTTTCACTTTTCATTTACTAACAAGTAGAGTCAAAAGAACTAGTCCTGCTTGAACCTTTTTTATTTTTTGAGATGTAGAGATTTATTGCTGTACACTTTGCAAGGAAATGATTTTCGTGTTAAAAGAGTGAATCACTGAATTATGTTTAGGCAGGTATAAGTGATAATGAAATGATTTAAGTTTGTGGTTATCCATTGGCCAGTGCCCAACCGTACCTCATCAGTTTTTTGTGAGCATTTAGGTTTTTTTTTGAGCTTCAGCCTTCATCTGTACACAACATCACAGAATAGCTTGGTGGAATATCTGTAACGAGGTGTGAGCCGGTCCGGTGCTCACAGAGCTGGGGAAATATCGTGGGCGTTTTCTTGGAATAAGGTGGTTCAAATGAATCATATACAGATAATGTTTCACATTTGAGGCTTGTTGCACATGTTTGTGCTACAGTGTGTCAGGGAGTTTGTTGTACTGCACTTTACCTATTACTGACCAGCATATATAGCAAAAATAAAGGAGTCATGTTGGCTATTTGTTTGTGATTATAATCATATATTCATCGCTAGCTGTAGGTTTAATCGTCACATATACAGTATGACCTCAGAAGAAGCTCTTCCAGCTCTCCAGGCTAGTAGTGAAGTAGTGAAAAATAACAGAAGAGCATTTACTTACCCAGAGCAGTTGCCAGTATCAATACATCCTTAAAACTTTTATGGTTCAGTGTGTCTTTTGCTGCTGGCTTTCAGAATTTTTGGGGTGAAATAACCTCCGTTAAAGCCCTGCAGGAGCTGGGACTGCTCTCACAGGCAAAGTGAAGCATCCCATCAATCACCGACACAGACACGGATGTGCTTCTGTGGGAAAACCAAACAAATGTGTTTCCGTCTTTCTGTCTCAGACTGTCAAGACAGGTCGAGGAGCGATGCTGCCTTCAGGTTTGGCTGCACTGTGTCTCCTGCTCCTGCAGACTGGAGCTCTGGGGTTTGCGATCTTGCCAGGAGACTCCCTGAATCACCTGGAGATCACTGAGAAGGCCATCCTGAACGCCACTGCCCAGGTGTGCCGCACGCTGGCTCAGGCTGAGGGGACAGTCTTCACTTTCCCTGTAAGAATTACCTTCAATCAAGTTCATTTTACCCGAAAATTGTAAAAAAGTGTTTGTGTTATTTATTAATGTGACTTGGTGTGTGTGTGTGTGTGTGTGTGTGTGTGTGCAGCCACCGCCTCTGACTGCTGAATCTGTCGCTCTTGCCTGCAACTCACCAAAATCATCCAAGACTTTCCGCGCAGCCATTAAATTCATCATCTTGAGAAACGTACGGGTGGACATCCGTCACGCACTCAATGCCAGCTTTCATTTTGACGAAGAGAACTTCATAGAAGGGAGGAAAATCATCACAGAGGGATTATCAGCTGTCAAGGCCAGCAACAGGCAAGAGAACTTCGAGGCAGCCCGGCAGAAGCTGGGAGAGATATTACACCCTTTACAGGTATTTCTTATTGTTCTTAAACGCATGATTACAGAAGATGATTCTGAGGCTGATCTGAGGATTCTGAGAATAAAGTCAGAAATCAGAATTTCCTACTTTAAACTCAGAATTCGGACTTTATTTTCAGGATTACATGATCGATGCTGCTGTGGGTCACTGTGCAGGGGCTTCAAACAAATGGGACTAATGGACTGTTCATGTCTGTGGTTTGCTTTCCTTTGTCAATCTGAAGGATTTCTACAGCCACAGTAACTGGGTGGAGCTGGGCAACAGAAATCCAAACCCCAACCTAATCAGATCAGACACCAGCATCGGCAACATAGCAGGTAAAGAGATGGGTGATGTCAGTCTGTGTTGACAAAATGATAACAGCATGGCGATGAGGAATGTAGATTTCGTGTGACAGTGGAGAAACTATTTCAAAGAATAACACACTAATAAAATGTCTTGTGGTTCTTCTGCTTTTCTGCAGATGAAAGCAGGGCAACCTGCCGCAACTGTGATGGAGACGACTGCAGGAACAACATCCTGGAGGACATCATACAGGAGAACATACTGACCTCGGGATATTTTGGCATTGTGCCTTTTGTCTCCACCAAACCAAGCGGTAAACATCTCCCTGTTGTTCACGTTCAAACACTTTAGCTCCATCAGTTGTTTGATTTTTGTCAATTAAATACACTAATATTAAGAGATAGTGAATTGTTTGTTGTTCATTTACACATACGATACACAGGATGTGATGAAACTGTCCTTTGAGCTTTTAAAGCAGGATGTAGAGCCCTTAGAAATTAAATGACAGATGGTTCATTGTATTAGACGCTTGCAGAAAGTCCCAAAATGATGTTCTGCCACCTTCTCTATCGGCTCCCAGCACTGATCACACCTACAGTATATTCATCTACATCACACCTATGCTAGCCTGACACTACACCTGCATTCAGACTTACCGTTCGCCCACAATTATCTCTCCAACTTCACCATCGGTCTCAGCGACAACAGACCAATGGAACGGCTCAGTGTTTTGGTTTGAAATGATTCAGCAGCTCAAGAACCACAATGTGGCCTACCGCCTGTCACTAAAGGGACGGCTGACCCTGCTGGCTTGAAACGTCCCACTCAGGAGTATAGGAACCGCATTAAACCAGCAATCTGATTCTGCTGGCTTGACTTGTTCTCTTTCATGCACAGTTCTTTCCCCTAATGGATAAAGAATTGATTCCTGTTTATTTAGTCCCAGTTGGGAAAGCCTATCTGTGGGCGATCCTTATTCACTGCCATGCTCATGCCAGAGTCTGCTGCTGTGTTATCTGCCTGCCTGTGAGACATGTTCTACCCCTGCTCTCTCAGACTTCAGGGGTGTTCCTTGTCTGCACCTATTCATAGCTTTCGGGAGTGTAACCTGCCTGCTGAGGCAGCCTGGGGTAGCCTACTGCCGCCATGGGTTGCTAAACCATGACCCCCCTGTCATCCGTCTCTCCAAACTGTCACATGGTCTAGTTGTCAGCTGCTCTACTCGAAGCAGTCATGAGATGGTTCTAGTGGAAACTTTCACCAATACCCAGGATCAGAAATGAAATCACTTCAGTCGCTTTAGTCACATTAAGTCACTTTAGTCGCGATGTATCTTTCCATGTTCCAGGATTGTTATCCTGGTGGATTAATATGCTCATACCAACACTCATAACCAGACAACATACACAAAGTCATTGGGTTCCACAAATAAAAACACATGTTTACACGGAAGAATACTCTTCAGAAAAGTATGACATTCGATAAAGTAGAGAGATGTAGGCTGTATTTATGATTTTGCTCTCATATCTAACGGTGGGCAGGAAAATGCAGCCACGGAGGCTTCGTTGATCAAACGAGTACGATTGAGCCTAAAGGTGGGATCAACAAAGACACGCTGGACGCCAGCCATGGGCATCTGCACACTGAAGCAGCAAACGCGGCTATAGCTGCAACCAGAGAGCTGCTGGAGGACATCAGAGGGGCCGCTGGTGACAGAGACTTCCTACAGTATGAGACTCTATGATGTTTGTTCTATATCATTCTGTTCTATGGTTGGTTGATGATCAGTTAGATCTGGTTAGGCTCGTTCTCTGTGAAGTCCTTTGAGACATGCATGGGATAAAGAGCTAAATAAACAAACTTGAACTCCTTCAGCACATCAGGTGTTGTACTGTAAATATGTCTGTGTAGTGCCATTTTTTTTCATACCTCTTATCTCCTTTCTCTTTCAGGATGGTGGGGATCTCCAAAGGATCCAACAAAGCGCTCTGCTTTGTGATTGACACCACAGAGAGCATGCGTGACGACATCGAGGCGGTGAAGAGCGTCACTTCCTCTCTGGTCAACAGTAAAGTGGGAACAGACGACGAGCCCTCGGTCTACATCCTCGTTCCTTTCAATGATCCAGGTAGGATCCTAAAGCCCCAGACGGGACGTTACAATCCTGTCCATCTCTTTGCTTATGAAAGTTCGTCAACCAATAAGCATTTTCTGACTGCTTGCCTGTAAGAATCATAAACCACTCGACAAAAGTAAGCACAAGATGAAGAATAACAATCCATCTCTCTCTCCTGTCTCCATGCGGCCCTCAGACTTCGGGCCGCTGATAAGGACCACGGACCCAGATGTCTTCAAGACTGCTATTACTTCACTGTCAGCATCTGGAGGCGGCGGTTTCGAAGAGCTGAGTCTGTCAGGGCTCCAGGTGCTGTGACATGTCACACTTCAAAAATCTGTCCAGCTATTACTAAACGTGGGTCAGATGGAAACTAAAACTGCCTGGTATTGTCTGATATTATTTCTCCCTCGTGCAGCTGGCTTTAACTGGCGCTCCTCCCAGCTCTGAGATCTTCCTCTTCACCGACGCCTCCGCTAAGGACGCGCAGCTGAGGAGCACAGTGATCGCACTGATAGAGCGCACCCAGACCGTGGTGAGTAGCTGCTGCTGGTGTCAGTGTAAAGAAATATTATACTACTAATAATGATGATAATAAAAAGAATAACAATAATAATACAATAATGATAATCATTTAATAACACTTACAATAATCAGCATTACTAAATTGTAAATTAATCATGTAATATTAATTATTTAATGGTTAAGTAACAGCTAATTGATTATTTCCTACATTGTTAATTTACTACAATCGATAGTAAATTACACTGTATACAGACTCAGAATCAGCTTTATTGGCCAAGTATGTGTACACATACAAGGAGTTTGACAATCTGCTTACACAGAACAGACATACAGCTAAAAACAAGGACAACGACGCTGAGCAGAGGCAAACCTAAACATTTAACTACTATGTACAGATCTGTAAATATGTATAAAAAGTATATTATGTAAACACTGGAGTTTGTAAACAAAAGACAAATGTGCAATGGTGCAGAGTGCAAAGATGCTGGAATAAATATTTTTGTTAGGTTACTATATACATGAGGGAGGTGGGTTAGGATATCTGACAGTATATACAGAGTGCTTAGGTTTATATTGACTGATGATATGTAGGCCTACATGTTAAAAGAAAGACACATACATACATACATTATTATTAACATAAATTATTTAATCATAATGGCAGTTGATTTGGAGTTGGAGGACAGACTACCAAAATCCTTTAGTGTACGACTTCTGCAGTTGGGAAGGCAAAGAAAGACGGTCAGATTTGCCTATTTGTAGGTTTTCATATGTCAAGCAGCAGCCGCTCCAGGTCGATGTGATTTGGCTCATGTAATTCTCCTCCACCTGTCTCTGTTCAGGTGAACTTCATGCTAACGAACGTCTCGGATCAGCGGAGACGGCGCGGTCTCAAGCAACAAGGTAACCAGATGTCAACGTTCGACGCCCAGCTGTACAGGGACCTGGCCCAGGCTTCAGGAGGACTGGCTATAGAAGTGACCAAGACCGAGCTGCCTGTGGCCACCAGCATCATCACGGAGTCCTCCAGCTCCTCCCTGGTAACGTCACAAGTATTTCACTGGCCACGACGAGCAGGCTTTTCTAAATTCAAACTACGAATCCGATCCGTTTCGTTCCTCCTGCCAGGTGACTCTGCTGCAGGCAGCGAGGAGCCCAGGAAGGGCAGATAATTTCACCTTCTTAGTCGACGAGTCAGTTGGAAATCTTACAGTTTACATCACAGGCCGCTCCCTCACCTTCACTCTCATCAACCCTTCAGGTGATACTACTTTGGAAGTCCTTCCTATTCTTGAAGGTTTAAGGTGTTATGTGTTTTAACTCCAATTAATCATTAGTATAAATAAACACGTTTACTACCCGTGTGCTTTATTTCTTGGCTTGACTCTGTTTATAGGCGAGTCTCAGAGAAGCACTGATGGGACCGGATCACTGATCAGCTCCTCCCAGTCGGTGGGGAACTTCCGAACTCTGCGGCTCAACAAACAAGTGGGACTATGGGAGATGAGAATGGTGTCAACGGATCCCTACAATCTGAAGGTCATAGGTGAGACGGCTCGTCTTTCCTTATTTAGGAAACATGAATACTGAAACGGCATACAGTCTGGCAAGCCTTTCAGAACATTTAACGTATTGTGTTTTTGTTTATGAACCGAATAGTCCCACCATCTCTCCCCCAAGAGTTACAGAGGTGTCTAACCGCCTGAGGTTCAGGTCACATGGTCGCCGTTGTGTTGAGTTGGCTTGGTTGTTGGTTTGGTCTCCGATACCAAGAGGCAAGATCTCTTGCTCAAGGGTACTAGGTGATTATGCAGGCGTGGTCCGGTCCATTGGAAGGTAACACAATGTTAGGATGTTTCCTCGGTCTACTGGTATTCTCAGATATTCACTGTGGAGAGGAGCATTAGTTCCCTTAGGATGCTTTGGAGATCGTGAGCAGGTTATTGTGGATCGTTGTATATAGTTACTGAATATGAATACTACTTCTGAGTTTGAATGGTTATTTGTTGGGATCACTTCATGAACACTTTTAGTGATAGCTGCCACTTACCTGTTTGACCGAACTGGCTAACCCAACTAACCTGTTCAGCTGTGACATGGCCACACATGCCAACCCTCCCGATTTCCGCGGGAGACTCCCGATTTTCATTGCCCTCTCCCGGTTTCCTCCCGGAGTCGCATTTCTCCCGATTTCTTTTTTAAAATTTTTTAAATTAATTTTTTTGGGTTTTGAAATGCTCCCTATTTCTGAGGTCTCAAGGTTGGCAAGTATGGACATGGCACTCTTGTGCCATGTTTGGATGATGGGAAAAAAAGAGCCCAGGAAGTAGTTTGATTTTTCTACAGCAGGAAACCGATGCCATTGCATCAGGTGCCGTTGTGTCATGTTCTTTCTCCTTTGTTGGCAAACACAGGAATATTCAGGACACACCTGTGGAAAGGAATGCAGTTTGTTGTGTTTTTTCCCACCAACATCCTGTGGGTTGCATAATTGTGGCAGTTCCACACTCTTAAACTGCAGCATGGTAACACATCCGCCCCCGCTCCTCTTGCTACATCCACCATGCCTGGTCCACAGGTACATGGGTGTTGCTGTTTTGTGGCCGTTGTGCTTGGGTCTTCTGCCGGATTACATATCAGGAAAAACATGATGCTCATAAATATACTTCAAAGGGATGGGGAAAATAAATTTTCATTTCTGTGTACAAACAAAATATTAAAATTCCTATGGATGATGT
>OMOV01071043.1:2443-16648 GCA_900312565.1 Beryx splendens | reverse complement strand
TCGTGAAGAAGAAACGGATATTAGGAGTCTTACATAAGGCTGGGGGAGTGCTGAGTCACCTTACACTTTGTGCAAAGTACAACTACAGCTACAGTGCTGCCACAGCATGAGTGAGTGAGTGAGTGAGTGAGTGAGTGAGTGAGTGAGTGGGTGAGTGAGTGAGTGAGTGAATGAGTGGGTGAGTGAGTGACAGAGGGATTCAGTGAGGAATTCACACCATGTCGGATTTACTGTACATATGAGCTGCCGACTGCGGAAAAAACGTTCTTGTCAGCCTCCTAATGGCAATTACAAGTAGGACAGGTGGGTGTTTCTGGTTGGCTCCAATATCTCCTGCTCCGATATCACAAATTGTGTAAGTGTGCCAACACAGAACGTGGCAGTGAAACCACCAATCTCAACAGTCCAAGTTAATGAAAATCCTAATTATCAGTTACATTCACACAATCAGCTACTTACAAAAAGCGAGGGATATCTGCAACAGTTTGTTTATGGTCGATGTTAAGTTCATAAATAAAAATGATTTTGAATGTGAGTGTTCACTTAAACACATGAACGCTTCCAACTTGTAGCAACCAGATATCATCCCATTCTTCTGTTTCTTCCCACATGGCGTGAACGCAGCATGAGAGAGTTAAGTGTGTGTGTGCGACAGACCGCTTGGGTTTGCTCACCTGAACCTGCCTGAAGATGCCCTGGATGTACTCGTCCAAGTACTTGACGTGCCACACCAGGAAGGAGCCGTCGGCAGGGTGGATGGTGAACAGCATGTCGGGGCTCTTGTTCCACTCTATGGTCAGCGTCTCCATCTTCCTCTCCAGCAGCATGGAGGGCAGGGGCATGCTGGAGCTGGAGCCGGGGGAAGAGGCCTTGGTGCTCCCCTGCTCCCCGGGCTCGCCCTCCTCGCCTTGCTCCGAGGACGCCTTGTCCGACATCTCGTCCAGGTCTAGAAAGCCAGAGAACAATGTGCTTTTTCACTACGAGGTTAGGCTCTGTAGAATAGGCAGGCTGTTTGTCTTGCTAAAATCTGCTCTTGTGTCTTGTGCTTGTCGCCATGTTTGTCCTATATCATTTCGTTCACAACTGATTTTCGATCAGTTAGATCTAGTTAGGCTCATTCTCTGTAACGTCCTCTGAGACATGCTTGTGATAAAGGGCTCTATAAATAAATGAACTTGAACTTGAACTTAAGCCCAGGCGTTTTAGGATATCTGCATTGGCCTGGTTGTGGGTCATACCAAAGTCAAACTTCATGGGGGAGCCCTCCGGGTCCAGCGGGTCCTCAGCAGTCTGGTCCAGCTGCTGTTCGGAGAGCTTGCGGAGCTGCTGCATGAAGAGGTCCATGGAGGAAGTGAAGCTGAGGTCCTTATTGTTGAGCCAGTGGACCACGAAGCCCCCCCCACCTGTCCCGTCCTCTGGGCTGAACACTGCGGAGTCAGCCAGCACCGAGGGGATGTCTGATAAAGCGAGGAGGGAAGTGGGAGGAGGGAGGGATGGATGGAGGGAGAAAAAGAGAGCGAATAAAACATTCCTCAGGCTTATGTCGGGATCACAGTTCCATTGAATGCACTGCTCTCTAAAGGAAATTCATTTATTTCCAGTGACAGAATTCATTACTGCTGTATCATACTGTTGAAGACACACAGAAATGCTGCTTAGCCTGCTCCAGCAAAGACACCCTACCTGTGCTGGGGTTAATACTGGCTGAGATGTGGAAGTGACACAGGGCATTGGCATGGTGTGCGATGTGGCGGTGTGTGTGTGTGTCTTGTGTGCCCAGCTGAGAGGGCAGCAGCTCAGTGTGTGCCACCAGAGCAGAGGACCGTCGACGGCCCCGGCGCAGATGCTTCAGGTGGTGGATAGACTGGTCGAAACACAGAGACGGGACAGAGAGAGAGAGAGAGCAGGATTAGATTATTCCTTCATAAAAAATATACTCAGGATTTCTGGTCAGGTCTGACCACGCAGAGTAAATGTACCTCCAGAGCGTGCTGGATCTTGTCCTTATTGCCTCCCAGGCCAGGCAGGCTGGAGCTGAAGGAGTGTGTGTTCTCAGAGATCTGTCCCCCCAGCAGGCTGTCCTCCGGCAGCAGTGTCTCTGACCACAGCCGACACACGCCGTCCTCGCAGGATGTCAGCAACACGTTGCATACCGAACCCCTGGAAAGACAAGATACATTTATAGGCCAAACCACTGTAGGACTGCAACTAAATATTACTTTGTTATTGATTAATCTGTCCAATATTTTCTCAGTAAAAAATGTTGTTACAACCAAACTACATTCCAGCATTTGTAGAATCCAGTCCAATGTCCAGACCCAAGTAAGATACTGAATTATGGGTATTGCTAGCTACATTTAGGTAACACACCAGCATACAGAACTACTGAACTGTTGTAGCACTCCTGGAAGTGTGTCCAAACCATACTGGGAGGTCAGCCACATAAGAATTTGCACTATAGAGAAAACTATAGTAAATACAGCTTCATCATTGCATCTGGGAAAAGCAATTTGGACATTAGTAGCAGAAGTCACGGTAACCTTGCTATACAGTTATAGTAAGGTGACCAACTATTTGGATAGTGGGCTAGTGTACATTGACTAACATTTGCCATGCTTCTGCATCATCATGTGCATACAGTTGCACAATCAGGATTTTTTTCTGTTTGGCAGTTACTGCTGCGGTGTGGCATTTCAGCTTTGCACAGTGAACAAAGCACCATAGTGCTGGGTTTCTGTGGACACTCTGGCAGGGCTCTAAATTAACTTTTTTATGTTGTAAACTTGGGAGCACCAGCAAAAATATAGGCACACCCCAAAACATTTGCCTCTCACAATATTGATAATAATAGTAATAATAATAATAATAATAATAATAATAATAATAAAGACAATAAATATCAAATGTTATTGCAATGTTATACTCTCAAACCAGATATAGAACATATATACATATATCAACAGTAATTATTTACTTATAACGCCAAACAATAACATACAGTAATATTATACATTCCATTTCAGTTGTTGACATGGCTTAATAAAAAAAAAAAGTAAACCCCTTTTCATTTTCAGGTTAGACTGGAAGGGAATGGGATCCAGAACCTCGTTTGGGCCAAAAAAATTCTATCACGCTTGAGAGGACAATGGGTGTGTATCAGAAAGTGAATTGATAAACACGTTATTGCCCTCCCTCTGTGTGTGTGTGTGTGTGTGTGTGTGTGTGTGTGTGTGTGTGTGTGCATTCTTACTTGGGCATGTACTTGCTGGTCTTCCTCCAGGACATGCCGGTGACAGAGCGAGGGTGAGCCAGGTAAACAAAGGAGAAGTGAACGGGAGGAGGCTTCTTATCAGAGGGGTCCTGGACCACCACTGCAGAACGCCAGCCCGTGGTGGGATACCACACCTTGAGTAAGCAGTCATCCTGCACACGCACGCACGCACACACACACACAAACACACACACACACACACACACACACGCACGCACACACACACACAGTCAGTTATCACACACAAACATTATCAGGGATCGTACAATTTAATTTAACACTCAATTAGTTCAACATTGGGCTGTTTTGGGGTTTGCATGTATTATGTACCTTCCCAACAGTTGCAAAATACTCCCCATCAGGAGACCACTTGGCAGAGTGAACAGACGCAGCAGTCCTGAGAGAAAGAGCACAGAAACACAGAGATCAGCTACATTCACTTCTCCAAACTCCCTCAACTCACAGAAAACAGCTCACCAGGAAGCTGTCGGTGTGTGTGTTGTTCTTTGTTTGGGCATGTGCTGTGGGTGGGAATTTCACATTTTCACTTCCCCATTCTAGTGATTTCCCAGGCACCGTGCAGATTAAGCATGTGACAGTTACTGTGACAGTATTTCATATGCCTGTCTCTTTACAAAGCACCTCACAGTGTTCTCACAAGCATAATACACAAACTCACTCATGTGGCTTGCTGTGACAATCAGTCAACACAACCTTTTACTGACATTAGGCTTAAAAGTGGGCAGAATGACAGATGAGAGGAGGGACAGAGACTAAGGATTGAAATGTACACAGAGCGCTGCTCTACCACTTAGGGACAGCCTACTTTCCTGTGTATGCACAACTGTTTCTTTGAATTTACATATCTCATGTTGCACAAGGCGTGCTTCTTGCATATTATGATTGGCCTGCTTTTGTTGTTGTAATAATGTTTCGATCTTATCAAGATCATGTTGTCGCATATACATATTGTTTATTTTATGCAAGCATGCATTGGTAAAAGGGATGGCTCTAAGTTTCAAAAGAAACTGAAAGTGACATTGTCACTAAAACAAAACAAAAAAAATTGTACACAAACACAAATGAACAGGGCTTTGGAGACCTACTTGCACTGCCAGACACACTTCCAGTCATTGAGGACAGGGTGGGGCTTATCATCTGTGGTCTGTCCATCCTCCTCCTCTATCAGGGCGTCTGTCAAAGGAGGAGCCCACAGCTGGAGGCGCTCGGTTGCTGCTAGGATACGGTTCCCTGAGGACGCACCAGCACTATGTTACACACCTCACGTCCCACATTCACTACTACAGCACACAGAGCTATATGCACACTGCAACTCTTACACAATGCTGAAATCGTTCCAAACAAACCGAAGGGAACTGTGAGTAGGAGCTGCATGTAGAGTGGGATTCAGTTAGTCAGACAGTCAGTGAGTCAGTCAAACACAGAAAGCGTGGGCCTACCTTGTGGGTCCCAGGCCAGGTTGTAGGTGATGGCATCGAGGAAGAACTGCCCTGTCTTTTGCCACTGATAGTTAAGCTGCTGTTAGTGACAGGACATGAGAGCAGGTCAACATACACTCTCAACCACACCATGCAATGTTATTTCCATACAAGTCTGATTAATTTTCACTTTATTGCTATGACAGATACTTTATTGCTATGACGACATCAGTTGCTCTGCAGTTACATGCAGGGCATCAGTCACAATGAAAGAAAAATCCAAAGGTGTTAGTGGTACTGCCTTTTGCACCATCACATGTGCCTAATGTACGCACACATATCCATACGCAGTTCCACTAAGTGTCCTCTGATGTGTAAATCATTGAAAATATGATCAAGACCAAGGCCACACGAATAACATTAAGAACCAATCAATGATCAACATCGACAAATCTGACCCTTTTCACAGTTTGTCAGTTTCTTTAGCCTATGGTACAAATCCACCGGGGATCATCACTCATATTCTCATTTTAAACTTGCATTCAGTTATCCAGACAGAGGTAGACAGACTGGCAGTTGTGCTCACCTTGTGGCGTTTGTTTGGGTTGGTAGCAATTGGTTCAAAGATGCAGACTGTGTTTCCGTAGGACGCAGCAATCTAAAAATAAAGAGCTGCGTTCATCATCACAACATTACTCACCCCATCAGTGCTACTGCACAGTCATTCCCATAGGAGAGGGGTGCAGGAGAGCAAAGTAGCAAGGAGAGCATGGGCAGCACATCATGACAGGAGCAAAGAAATGGCTGAATGTTCCTTCCTGGTGCTTAGCGTAATTGCTAATGTCTACTGAGTACACGGAAAAGTGGAATTGTGTGTGTGTGTGTGTGTAGGTGTCTGTGTGCGCCCATTCAAGACTTACCCTGCCAAGCTGGTGGGAGCACTCCACACAGCCCACCTGTATGTTTCCATTCTGAGCTCCTGGGATAATCTGCACACACTCAAAGTCGCTGGCCAGGATCACTATGTCACAGCCGGAGCCATAGGCCTGCAGAAGAGACGGACACAACAAGAGGGATCAAGTCAGATGGAGCCACAATAACCAAATTAAACTGAACTGAAGTTGAGCAGCATATCCATAAAATGCATCAGTGCTCCAGTTGTTTTTTGAAGCGAATCGCAGATTTTTTTAGTAATAAAACTGGCCAATACCGAGTCCTATTTATATACAGCATGTACACCATGTACCACTTCACAGATGTTGCCAGTATGTTGCATGTTGCCTTGAATTTCTATATGAACAAATCTGATCCCGTATATATGTACTGCATGTGTATGTATGCATGCAGATACAATTCAGAGAAACACTGCTTGGTGACTAACAGATCATGCAAACGGATCAAATTTTCATATTTTCTGCTTCACAACATTGAGTAGGTTGATCACCAATCTCCTATTAAGAATGAATATCTGATCATGTCGACTTGATGTTATCAACTGGGATGATTTACTAGCCGAACTCCACCCACAGAGATTGTGTGTGGGAAAATTAAAATAAAAAAGTCAGCAATGAAACCATCAAAGCATTGGAAGGCAATCCAACTAGAACAGCATTAGCATAGCATGGCAGTGAAACCACCATAGCGTTAGTAGAGTATGCTAATGAAACGAGCATAACATTAGCATAGTATAATAGTGAAACCATCTCAGAATTTATCTTTGTATGCCACTGAAACAAGTACAGCACTAGCACTAGAGATATAAGGAGAGAGTTGACAGCAATTACAGGCCTTGGGAATATTTGCAGTTTGACAGCGCACAACGGTCTGCGCTAAGGCCCATGACATATTAACTCTTCAATAAACATCTGAAGAGTTGAATTCAAAAATGAGATATCAACACTTGAAAAAGTGACACCTTCTTACACAATAAGTAGCCCAAAACTTGCATACTTGCAAACATACTGAAAAAAAACAACACATTAATAGACCATGTTGACCCTCAATTCCCCCCCACAGTTATGAATATTCATCAGAATACCAGTAGACCAAGGAGACTCATTATAATATTGTGCAGCCTGAGTGGACATAGCTCACCTCCCAACCTAACACCGTTAAGTCAAAAATCTTGCTGTTGAAATTGTAATCTTTATTAGGAGTGAAACTAGCACAACGTTCCACTCTACCGGGATAACTCCACCAGGGCCAATGCAGCCCCCTGGGCAGACCTGTGCTAGGATTAGGGTTATGGGCAGCAGGGTAAACTGATACAGTGGTGGCGGCTGCTGATACAGTGGCGGCTGGCAGCCATGTGCAGGATGGCAGCACCTGTGAGACAGGCAAGCTGGCCTCGAAGCCACAGTACAGTCAGGACGACGGCGCGCGCGTGTCTTTCATTATTCAGGAGAACAGGAGGAGGAGAGGCAGGGAACCACCGTGTCACACAACAGGGCGAGAATACAGCCAGGCGTATAATATACAGCGGTAGCAGGAGATGAAATAATGGTGTGGATTTTTAGGTGCCGAGCTGAACGCTGTGCGAGAGAGACAGACAGAAAGAGAGACGAGGAGATGCATGCGGTCCTTGCTTTACTGTTACTGCGGCAGTCGCTCCTGCACATTACGGCTGGAATTAAAAGCGGTCACCGTCACGCACAGTCTAGGACTGCTCTGCACACCCTCCCTCTCCCACCCACGCACACACACACGCAGATGTGACGGAGAGTCCATCCTACTCTCGCTGTCAGGGAGGTAATTTGTTCATGGTGGTACCCTGAGCCAGGCTGGTACGCATGTGTGTATCTGCCTTGAACAGGACGACCCATCAACATGTCTTTGTTCTCTTGGGCTTGTGTTGTGTGTGTGTCCTGTATTTCTTTCATCATGCACACACATGCAGAAAATAACTTGTGCTGAAGGCTGGCGAGACAAATTGGGGCGATTTGTTCACTGTATTATGGTGGAACAGATGGCTACATCTCAAGGTAAACAGTGACACAACCAAACATATAGGCTACAGATGATAGATTCAACACAATAAACAAAAAGCTAGAATGAAGGTATAAAAAAGGTCTACTTAATGCCTGCACTAATCAGCTGACTGTTCAGCTACCTGTCAGGGTGTTTATTTGCATCAGAAACAGACAGCCGTTTATTTCATGAGCAACTGATTCTAAGTGTGATTACACTTGGATCCACACCAAGGTGTCTGTGCAGTCTGTCTCCTGAATTTTGTTCTGTACTATTTATCACTTGTTTTTTATGTAAGATTTTCACAATAACCTGACCCAATGTGCGCAAGCCTCCAGCAGCGAGGTTCCCTCCCTGTCAATCACAGGCTGCCCACATCAAGCATGCTGCTGGCTACGGATAGATATTACTTGTCAGTAACACATTAACATTCGCAAAAGCAGATGACTCTTAGTTGAGCAGAAAAAGTAACTGTAATAATTTAATAATTGTAATACTTTTATTTTTCCCCCTGATATGACCTTTTACCTTTATTTTGTGACATACTATTATTTCACATTCAGCGTTTACTGGAAGGTTTACGTCCAGATGCCTCGCTTATTCACTGCCAGATTCTGAGTGCAATGAGTATTGTCTGATAGTGATGCTGACCCGAGACTCAGCCCTTTAGGACAAACATAATGGAGACACAGGTCTAATCCATTCGCTCTGGTAGCGAGGTACGTATATGTGAAATGGTGCTTTACCTTACTTCCTGATATAGCCTATTACACTCTTGGTATCAGGTTTTAGTATTGGGGACATTCTCTGATATAGTTGCATATCAGCACATCCCTATTTTTACTGAATCACTTTTTTCTCCTCCAATCTGGGCTAGTTTCTTCAGCCCAACAACGGGGAGCCAGTGTTTCATGCTTCAAAAAGCACAGCCTGCAAGCTCCCCTTCTTTTCATTTTGGAGGACAGCCTGTTCATCCAGATAGGATCTTTGAATTATTGATAGGAGCTAGAGAAATAGATTCACACCTTGCTGGTTAGGAGGATCTTAAATGTTCTTTGAATAATGGAGAACAACCTGAGGTAGGGAGGCAGCTGTGTTTTTTGGGGTAAATTCAGACTGACCTGATCCTGTTTTTAAATCTGGACAGAAAAAGAAAACACAGAGAAGTCATGTGGAAAGCGAAAGTAAAACAGACACAGATCACTTCTGCCTTCATTCCCTCAAATGTCACTTGTTCCCTAGGCCTATTAATGCAATCACGCAAGCGTGTTCCCGGCTACAGCTGCTACCATGTGTAACACTTTCATTTTAAACCCTGCACTGACTGAGCTGGCTTAGCCTTAATGTGAACTGTAGTCAAAAACCTTAGGTGTAAACAGAAAACACAGTCTGATCAATCCTGACCTGTAGTACCCTGGTCTCTCTGTCAATCTGTATTAAGACATTTATCCCTGGCACAGTCCACAGCGCTGCACTTTGATCCCAGTGTTTATAGTCATACCTTACATTTTGTCATTCCCTGTGGCATGACTGCAGTGAAAGAGCAGGCCCTCAGCCTTATAATTGCTCAACTATGAGGATGAACTGATGGCTGTTGTAGTTTAGGCGTGTGTGTGTGTGTGTGTGCGTGTGTGTGTGTGTGTGTGTATGTGTGTGCATGTGCGTGTCAGAGTCTGGCCCAGGGGCCCTAGGGGTCAGTGTGAGTGTAACAGCGTTGGACATGATGTCCTCGTGTTCTTCAGATGCCCTCTCAGACACAGAAAGAAAACACCAGGCATAGAAACCAGGGCCTTGTGGCAATGTGCGAGGCTTGAGCTCCATAGCCCGCACTGTCCTACAGTACGTTGTGGAGCAGATATGACTCCAAACCCTGCCTGTTTACATTGAGACAGTCTTGATCTGGGGTCAGCAAAGGGGGAAGGGGGACTCCTTCTCTTTAGTCATCACAGAAATGAGAAAGACGATGAAACACTCCTCTCAGCAAAAAAACAAAACGTTACGTCCCAGAGGAATGAGCCGGGTGGGGAGTGTCTGTGTTCCAGAAAAACCCAGTGTCTCTCTGAAAGGCAGCAGGAACAGTCCAAGCCCAAATTTGGCAGCCATTAGGCAAGCTCACAGTGTTCTCAATATGAAGGAATGGCAGGGTGCAGTATGGTTACTCGAGTAAAGAGCCTAGGATGTCAGAATTTAATGAATCAGACCACACTGCTTTCGGTAATGAGCAAGGCCATTGAGATTTTGGGAGTCTGGTTTTGGGCACCGGCATGCCAACTATCACCTACGTAAACCATCATCATAGCAAAAAGTGTGACATGGTTTGTTCCCATCTTGACACAATTAGGTGCATCCATTGTGGGCCTTGGACCATATAATGACAGAGTAGTAATGGCAGAGAGAAAGTGACTGTGTCAACAGAAAAATGTTTTTAACATAATTGTGTTACAGTGGTAAGCCAAATATAACAAAACGCTTGCTCCATTATTATCAATACTGAATCTCACTGTATGTGGTAGACTTGTTGAGCTAAAGATGTGTTAGACCAATCAAATAAGAGAAGCTCTTAACTGGTGGCGAGGTGTTATGTCCTTATGGGGGATTATGAAAGATCATCTAGCAGTCAATAAAGCCATCACCATTTTCATATTCTGCTCTCATTACAGTTGACTCAAGATGCTGCAGTTGTACTCTCTAGTACAGAGAATAGTGAATTCAACTGATCCATCTGAAACAACAGCACCACAGCATCTGCCGAGGGTTTTGAACCTTTGTGGCGCAGGAGGATGTATGCCTGCGCTAGTACCCTATTCTGTCCGACACCACATAAGACCCTGTAATATTATAGGTTCTTCCTATGTCTCACTGCACTAAATGGAATATTGACTCACCTCCTCGGTCCTATCAACTCCAGGCGCAATGTTGGGAAATTGCCAGACATCAGACAAACAGAATATTTACAGCCCATAGAGGTCAATCCATTACAGATACTGGTTCTAAATACTGCTTGATAAGCACGTATGCAAATGCATACAGGTACTGACAAATGATGGCAAGTGTCCTCATACACACTGACAGCTATGGCAAGAACATAACCTTTACACATCCATGACGAAACTGTAACATGAAGTTTATTCCATTTCGACAACATCACATCATATGTCATTTTCACCATCTAAACACTGCCAGCCTGTCCTCTAGCTCATGTATCCATATATGGCTCTCTACGTCATGGCTGGCACAGCTGATGCTGGGATGACAAGCGAGACAATGATCCGCGAGGCGGACTGACGCCAAATGGGAGCGAGCTTAGCTAGTTCGGCTTACAGGCAAAACACAGCTTTCCATCCGGAGTGGTGCGGCGTTTAGTCAAGCCCGATGCACAGTTACTAGTGATGTGCACTGCTAACCCTTCGCCATGCGTTTCCGATAGCAAAAATATCTGTCAACGATGTTATGACTGCGCAAAGGGATTCCCTTGCAGCAACGCTACGAGATGCCGCTAAAGGTCATTTGAGTGGCTAACTGTCTCAGAACAAACCAAATAAATCATCTTGAGCGAAAGAATAGGTAGAGACAATAACCTTGAGCATCCACCTGCAGTTGTTAGCCTGTCAGTGTTTGACTAACGTTAGCTGTAGCGGCGGACGGAAGCAGGGCTTGTTGTAATAGTGGCAGTAAGGAGCCATAGTAGTCCTGACTCACTGCTCGGTGCAGCAGTTTGGCTAACACACTAACGTTACCGGGCTAGCTAGTACGTTAGCTCGCTAGCCAGCCCGTGTACAGCCAGTATAATGCTAGCTAGCTAGCACAAGCTAGTCAGTCGTATTAGCTTCATCGGGTGTCTCCGAGAGCAAATAATATCAAAATAAAACCTCACCGTGAATGGGATGTCATTGACGCTTCCCACCGAGTAGCAGCAATCTCCGGGGTTTACAGCTCCCGTCAGCACCTGATGTAGATGCATTTTCCTTATATTTTAGCAGCAGATGGATATTTTAATTATTTATAACGAGTCCACCCTCTCGGTTTCTCCATCTAGCAACTGCTGGGAATCCCATCAGTAACGTTAACGTTATCCTCGGCCTGGCAGCGGCGTCTTCCTCCACAAACAGTACGGTTGCGGAGAATTTGTTTCGATATGTGTAAAAACAATTTTGATTTGCCCAGTCATCTATTTAAATATCTAAAATCGGCCGACGGTCGCCTCTCATTGTCAACACCATCGCCAGGATTATTCGTTTGAGCCGAGGCAGCAGGATCTCTGCAGCGAACCTGACATGCGCGTTCACGCTGTTCTCCAGGCACGACTGCATGGCCATAGAAATATGCATTCAAGATTGGGAAACATAAACCCTTGCATCTATCTTGGTGCTACATAGAGCAGGTTTCTGGATAAAAAGTCACGCAGTGCAATAGTCATTGCTATTCTTGAAAATGCGTGAAATGCCCCGTGCTTATCTGTTGTCCGTTATGGGGAACACGGTGCTGCCTGTTCTAGCAGGCTGCCGCAGATCTGTGTTCACGACGCTCCAGTTTGTAGAGCGCGCGCCCCTCTGACGACGGCTTGAGTTCATTGATCTCGCAGAGCTGTGAGGGTCTGTGGTAAAACGGGTATGTGATAATCTGTCAATGAACGAAAGAACTGATTAGCTTGTCGAATGAGAGTAAATCATTTTAATTTCTTAATAAAACAGCCATAGTCTCATTGGAACAAAATGGAGTTGGAGTGTTTCACATGGAAGCTTTTTAAACCTCAGTCTACATAAAGTCTGCTTTGGGCGGCAGCCCATCAAGCACCACCCACACACCTGAAGATCTTAGAAGTGTAAATTTGCATATCACATATTTAACTGAGACAGTCAATGCAGCACTCACTGTATTAGCACATAAACAGCAATCATATCAGCTTGCAACCAGGTCTCACTTGAAAGTAGTAAATAGGTGCTCTTATCTTGACACCCAAACAGCCGCTGAATATCATGAGCAACAGCTGGTGACAAACTGCAAAATGTGACAATGTCAGAACTAGAGCATCAGAAATGTGAAATACTGTGACGATGATGTCTTCTACAGCTGGTCATTTAACAGAGCGTGCAGAGAGTGAGTCAGCTAACGGCTAGGCTCAGTGAATCTGCATCTAGAGTCCTTTCAGTTCCTCCTCTCCTTATCTCCTCTATCTCATCTCGGTGATGAGATTTCATGCAGGTTCCCTCTCATCCCCCCCTCGTGTTTACCCATTGTTACCCTCTCGTTCTTTGTTTCTAGATAAATGACGAGAGGCCCGACATGGATCCATGATACAACCAAAGATTTAGAGTTAAGCCACACTGACATCATCAGACAGGGCCTGCCTGCCTGCCACCATGACACACTGGACAACAGAACGGAAAATGGCGTGGCAGCGGCCCAGAGAGAAGGTGACACATATACATAAACAGTGTCAACAACAATGGCATAGTTCACTCATCATGTAGTACGTGTAAATCTGTTGTGTCTGTCCATTTAGGCATGCAGTCCTTTCTTTGGAGTGCGTGTGTCAAACTTTACAGCTATTCTGTAATAAGATCACAAACTGGTCCCGTTGACTGATGCGTAGTGGCAAATGCATAGGAAAGCACTGTCTGTGTGTACTGAGGGAGGCACATAAGAGAATTAAGGGTAGGCTAATAGTATAAAGACACATTTTTAATAATATTTCAGCAATTAATGTCATAGAAAACCCTGAAGACCGGTGTACCACAGCTGTATGTTTAACATTGTCCAAGTAGAATTAGGATGTGCCTGCGGTGAGACATCACAAAAGCTGCGACATAGCAGTGAAACAGGAGTAGCAGTGAAACGATTATGTATTGCAGATAACTATGCATTGATTTGAAAGTCAGATAAATCTTGCCACAGATCTGCCTCTGTCAACTCCTTTGTTTTTGGGTAATTTTAGAGGGCATGCTGCTAGACTCTGGATGCATCTCTCCTGGCTAAAGTCTATGCCAAACAGCTTCCTGTAACTGAAAACAAGTTAGGTAACATCTAGGTTTAACACAGTTTCAGCTCCTCACCCCCTTCATCAACCCAGACATTAAATAATTGGACAGGTTCAAGCAAATTTCCAACAAGAATATTCACGTGTGGCTGTCCATACTGATTATTCTTGAGCTGATGGAAGAGAGGGGATAACGTGCACTTTTAGCTGATTAAGATGCATCATGGGATTCATCTCTTAAGTGCTAGAGGTATTGTGCATCTGGCCAAGAGTGATGGCATCACAGCTGACTGAGAGAAGAGAGCCAGCCATAAGGAAGTCTATATAAGGACATTCCATCACTCTTTCAGCCAGTGCATGAAGAAAAAAAGAGAAGGTGCAAATGTTGTGTTTAGAGCAGGAAATGAGGCGCTGTGAGTGGGAGAAACAGAACATGTTTAAGGATGCATACATCTACATGTGTGTGTGTGCGTGTGTGTGCGTGTGTGTGTGTGCGTGCGTGCGTGGGTGCGTGCGTGCGCGTGGGTGCGTTGGGGGACAGAGGTGCAGCA